>JAOEGT010038871.1:0-39990 GCA_025447795.1 Speoplatyrhinus poulsoni | reverse complement strand
GACACTGGACTGGTAGATCTCGGGAGGTTGGCTACTTGAAAAGTAGATCTTGGGTTAAAAAAGGTTGGGCACCCCTGGTCTAATGCATGGCTTTGTGTGGCCCGCTCCGTGCCTCTGTGCCCGCATAATAGTGCTCCGAGGGCAGGTAAACATTCACAGAGATCCCGGTCGTAAATGTTTGAGAGCTGATCTTATACAATTGTATTATGATAAAGTTACAAATATTTTAAGAATTTTTTAACAAATAATTATTTATCCTACTGGTCTAATCTTATAGAGAGAAGGTGGACTAGTGGGTTCTTATTCAACGTAGACTACATAACATATATAGAAAACATTTGACCATCAAAACGGGGGAAGATTTTAAAAATATGTGGTGATATACAGTACATTATATTCACAAATACTTGCCATCGCTACAATCCTCTTCCTCTCCTTCAGAATCTCCCTCTCCTTCAAGCTGATCTTCCTCATCATCCTCCCCACTCTCAGAATCTCCTTCCTCTGAGTCTTCTTCAGCATCATCAGAATCATCTGGCATGAGAGGTTGGTGGGTTTATTTTATATAGATGTGCTGCAGATGGCCACTGTCTTGCTCCAATCATCTGACACACAGTGCACTAGTTTACCTGAGATGGCCCATAAAGCAGCCCTCTTCCTGGATGCAGTCTTGTTGATCAGCTCATCCTGGCTGTCATCTTCGTCCATGGCTGACCATCAGATGATTTACAGAACAACCTTGTGATGATAGAAAGCAGAAGATACAAACCAAAAGATACAAACCATGAATATTAAAGCAAGACAACAATGTTGCTACATGTACACCAAACAGCTTTTAGTCAACTTACCATTTATATTGCATCTGTCACACAACATATAGCTTTTGTTTAGAAGCATGCGCATAAATTACATGCATGTTCAAGGTACTAACCTTTAGAATAACAGGGAGCAATTAAATTGTTTCTTCTTTGAATTGTATAAGACACCACAAGATGATGTTTGCCTTATTCCTTAAGGATATATAAAACAATACGTTGCATCATTATGTGGGAAATTATCTACACAGCCATTTAATATAAACAGTGTCACGATTGGCCAACTTCGTTATCTGGACGTGAATGAACATATATTTATATTATATTGCAGTTACTATTTTTATGTGTTATCAGGTTATTAAATAATAAACATTTCACGTTAATTGCACTGTAATCGTTTCATTTACATTTGCTACAGTACCTAGCCTTACGAGTGCGTTGGGCTCAATGCTGCATTTGTAAACATACGAGACACAACCACAGCAATAAAACAGATGTGCGATGTTTGCCCTTTGGTAGAAAAAGCTAAATAGATCTGATTCCGAAAGAATATTAGGCTTGTTGTCCTATGCCTTGTTAGCTGCCCAGATAAAGGCTTGCGAGCTACAATACGGTAGCTAACGTTAGCTATAAATGTTAGCATAGACGTTAGCCGGAGCATTGCTAAATTTAGCTAATGTCAATTGCAGTCTTATTCTGGTCTTTTTAGTGTGATATGCATTTCTAGATATGTGCAAAACTATTCCATTAGGATTACTTGACGCCGACGTCCTATTCAACATATAATTAACATTTTACACCTACCCTACTCAGTCGTGTATGGCATGTTTTGAATAATTTGGAGTATCTTCGATTGAGTGACACCACCGGCTGGATACGGACAGAATCACGGAAATGGCCGAGCGCACTCAAGTCGCAGTGAAACTCTTAAAGGTACAGTGTCGATAATATAAAGCCACGCGTTTGCTAATGATGAGAGAAATACAGCAACCTAAACTTTCCGTATATTTTTTATTTCCATATTCCAAAATTGTAAATATGTTATCTCAGTAAACTACGTATCGTTTTAAATATGTTTTTGTTATTCTTGACATTGGCCTAGTCTTAGTAGGCTATGTGTGTTATAAATTAACGAATACGCATATTAGTGATCAAACCATCTTAATTATCCTAGTAGTCTAAAAGGGCATGTCCATAACCCTGTTAGAATTTTAAGTGACACATTAGGTTCACTTAATTGTAGACTGAATTATGTATGTTTAATAGTAGCCTAGCCTAGCCAACAATGCATGCAAACCAATAAAAGTTAAGTCGCGATCAAGATTTGTTGGGATGCATGGTATCGGTGGAGTATTGTTTCTGAACTGTCTGTGAGTGTAAGAACATATTGTTCCCATTAGCGAGATAGGCCTATGCACTATTGGCTATAGTTACATCCATGTATTTTGTATTTCTTTCTCTTAATATAGCCTATACAATACGGCTCTTAACATTTCAACACAAATCCGCAGTTTTAAAGTCTACATTATGTTAATGACACGACGGGATAGACCTATTAATTTTTTTTATTTTATTATATTGATTTGTTTTTCAACTGGAAACAATTGTATCCCGATCGTTATGCGGCCATCGTTGTACTCTCCTCAGGCAATTGCGACAGAGTTGCCCGAATGTTCTTACAGTACTAGACAGCTACTGGACTACCCCATCACCCCTGAGCACACTGTGCCATTCGCCCCCTCTTACTCCACCACTAGCCTACTCGCGTAGGCCTACTGCATATTTGGTACGTGCACAGCCACACTCTCTTCATGGCAACACTGTACACAAGTAAGCCGAGTTCAACTACCTTTTTTGGAAGGGGTCGTACTCCGGTTTTCAAATTAATCAAAAGAATGCTGTGTACCTTCAAATGCAAATGTTGCATTACATTTGGGCTAAGTAGAAAACTTTTAATTTGAGTGTTTTCTTAATTGTGGAAAATAATAGCATAGGAATAAAAGCCAATGACGTAAAAATGGTTCGTTCCTAATGTAAGACGTGCAAAACTGAACGCGCCGCACCCCAACTATTCCTTTAAATTTCATCTAACTTGACCGTTATGTTAAACCCACCTTCAAAATGTTATGAATGGTCAGTTTTCTTTGATGGGCGGGCCATTTTAACACAACTAGACATGCCATTGGGTTTTAACTGTGCCAGTATTTTGTATATTTCCATAACCAGTTCAGGTTGCAGATGCAGGGGAGTGGGCAGGAATGGTATAGTGCAAGTGTACTGAACTTCTGCGTTAGTGTACAATGTGTTTCTACTTGCTTCTAAATTACATGCTCTATGGAAATATTAGAGAGAGAAAATACGTCGTTTGTATAGAGATATTTCACAGAGCTTCACTCCTAACATTTATTTTAATTAATCTGAAGAAAACTTGGATCACGGTAAGTAGCTTTTTTCACCAGCCAAAATTCTTATTAAATTATAATATGCCGAATAAATATTGATGTGTGTGTGTGTGTAGACTGCACATAAATACAATTAATAAATACATAGGCGTGTGCTTATAATGCGTTGACTGTTTTATGCTTCTCGGTATATATTTTATTCATAATTTTGGAGCTTCATGACAGGTGATATTGAAAGGGCTAACATTTTCTGAAAGGCAGCTAAAACGATATGTTTGCTTAATATGTAAACTAAATATCTGATTCAACAAATTACATTTAGCCTACTGTAGATGGCAAGATACATACTTTGCATTGTACAATGTTTTATTATTATTATTATTATTATTATTATTATTATTATTATTATTAGGACTATTACTTCTTAAGCTCTTGTGTATTTACTTCTCAGGTCGTATTTGGACTATTTAAATATAATCTGAAAGCAGGTAAGCCACTGACTAACGCACATTGTGCCAATTTCCAATTCCACTGTGCGTGTGACAGCGGCTAACCTGTTTTTGGGGATCCCTCTCGCCTCCTACTGTGGGAATGGACAAGCCGCAGTCAGCTGATAATCTATATCCGCAAGCAGCCCGATAAGTCCTGCTTTTTGGAATAGCCTGTCTGTCACATTGTCCTCCCAATGATCTCATGTACAGTATAGCTCCACCTATGTACAGTTACCATACATAGAGTTGCCTATTGCCTTACTACGGATTACCTCTCTAATTCCACCTACTGTCAAGAAGTATGCTGGTGAGTGTGCTTCAGTTGTGATTTTCTTAATCTAGAAACATGATGTATGTGTAGCATACTGTACATCACCATTCTAGAGCTTGTTTATTCATCTTCATTATTTGTACTGTACCTATAATGTGTTTGAACAAGTAAACTGTCATTTGAAATACCTTTGTGGCTTTTATTTTCCCTCTTGTTGCATACATTTTCTGCATGATGTCACTAAAATAGTTCAGTTGCCTCAGTGTGACACAGAATAGATAAGAGGCCCATACCCATTCATCATTGTTATGTGAACATGCAGGTGCACACTTTCACCATGTACACTTCCGATGTGCATATGGTGTCTGCTGCTATCTCTAACTGTGTGGATTAATATGAGAATATTTTGTATCATTGAATGACATTTTGTTCAGCTATGTGACTCATCGTATTCAAAAGCAATAACTTTTAAGAGTAGATATGGGTAGGGTTCATGTTGAATATCATTGCACTCATGACCAAAAATAGACCAGGAGCATGGTGACACGATACATCATCATATCATCTGTTAATGTTTTGCAAATTTTTAGGATTGCAGTTCTTGGGGCACTATCCAAATGGGCAAGGCTGGGTGTGTCACTGTGCAAATACGTATGTGAATTAGGCTGTAGCTTTGACACAGAAGCATAAATGGGCATTAGTCCATGGTTAAAGGTGAAAGTGAGCTAACTAATTCTCCTTCTGTCTGTTTTGTTTTTATTTCTCCCCACATTCCATGCAAATCAATGGTCACAT
Source organism: Speoplatyrhinus poulsoni (assembly GCA_025447795.1). Taxonomy (NCBI): domain Eukaryota; kingdom Metazoa; phylum Chordata; class Actinopteri; order Percopsiformes; family Amblyopsidae; genus Speoplatyrhinus; species Speoplatyrhinus poulsoni. The sequence continues at coordinate 35,216 of JAOEGT010038871.1, read as the reverse complement.
GATCAGACATTGGTCACACCGTTCATATTTGGTTGTCTATCAGTGCAGACAGTAGAACTGATAACCTGTATACTGGTCAATGCAAGAACCTGAGATAGCCAGTGTGCTTTAAATGCCTGCCATCACAGGTAGGTGTCAGTAAAGACACACCGGGGAATGGGCTTTTCCAGACTGGGAATTCACAAGGACTTGGAGAATATCCTAAGCCTTCCTGCACAATGCTCTAATACAGAATTGATCTTGACATCAAATCAGCACAGTCTCAAATTTGTAATTTTGTAGTTCTTTAAACTAAGGACGTGAAATAAGATGCAATGGTAACGACAGGATTGTTTTGACGTAGTGTGGGTATAGGATACACATAGATACTGTATGTGTTTGGCTGAAGGTTCACTCTACCCATGTAAGCAGGAGAGCCTATTTATACAACTCTACTAGGTTTCCATCCCAGGTAAGCCAGAGCAGTATAGGATATGTCTGGCCAGTGTGCTTATTTTACATGACAAACAAGCCTGCCATGGGTTGGGAAGTGTAAAGTAGAGAAAGCCAAGCAGTTTTGTTATGCAGGAGTGATCTAGACACATTTCAGGTTGGCACATATAAAATGCTTTCATTGATATCAATAAAGTTAGTGTGCCTTGCCTTTGTTGTATATGCTAATAGCGCCCCTCTAATCCCAAATGTGCTCACCAAGTGGGAGGGCTATGTAGATTTTCAATTCCAGACAAAATTAGTTGTCTGGAATTGTATTTATAGTACACCAAGGCATTCAACCATTCAGATTAGCTGACAACACAAGCATCATTAACCTGCATCCCTGAATAGATTACAATCAAACTCCTATAATTGTACTGTAATTAAATGTGGTTAAGTTTCTGGTTAGATACCATGACTATATGGACTTTGCAGATTTATAAAGGCTGCTGCTTTGTCATATGTTATGTAGTTACCGTGTTTCATCACCATTAAATGAAGTTGATGTGCACACGTAGCTATAGTACATTGGCGAGAAATACAGTTAAACTGCATTACAGGTACTGTACTGCCGGAAATAGGCGCATCCATGTTTCAGTACAATCCGTTCATAATGCATGTCACAGGACAAACAAGGAACCAACAACGGTCATGACCACCGTATGTTAATTATTCAGTTCCATAAAAAGATGTATAATAATTGGAACGGGAAGCTTAACTCCTATCACACACAATCATGGTTTATCTCAAACACAATGCACAATAGTTTATTATATTTAAATATACAGATATAATAACCGCTGTAGGTAAAGGGTTGCTAAGTTAATTTACATTTCATACACATATTTTGCAGTGTGCACAGTAGCAAAATGCTGTAAATATATCTGTCTTATGTATATACAGTATTTATATATAATGGTATTCAGCATACCCAAAATAACAATCGTTATACAGAAAATAGGTTAAATATGTGATGGTGACAGAATAGTGAACAAGCTCCCTGAGCCATGCGGTCCATGTATTATCTCCATGACGAGTCTTGGGATGTCAGGACTGCAAGACACACAAAAATAAGTGGGGGTAATGAACCCTTTGCTTTGCTTTGTTTACAAAACCCTTTTAAAACAAATACAGCAAGAGTGAATGGAGAACATCAAAGATGCAAATGTTGACCGGTGTTGCTGATACAAGATCGGTATACAGCGCTATGTGACTGCAGATGAATTTTGACTGAAATACAATTTTCAATTCAAATGATCTTGCATTAGCGTTATGGGACATAATTTGCTTAAAGCACACCTCCTTAACCCAGACAGTGCTGGAGAAATTCCAACAATTAAAAGATATTAGCAAACAAAAGAATCAGCACAAGTACTTAATTTTGACCTGTCCATATGTGATATAATGGGGAAGTGCTACGTTTTGTGATATTTGTGATTTTAATAATGGCTTAAATAAATGGTAATATCATATCAATCTAATATATTTGTTAAGGTCTAATGTACAATATGACAGGTCAAATGTTAAGTGTGATACAGAGATACCAGCCAGGCACATACCTTACCAATAGAGGAGGGGAAAGAAAAACAAGACATCTCAACCAACCATGGCCTGCTTGGAATTGTTATCAAATGTATTCACTTTATAAACTAACAGATTTGTTCAAAGCTCTAGAGTCCAGAAAGTAGCTGTAATCATTTTAAACAGAAACTGCTGGCAAAAATACATTTCTCTTTATTCCAATGTGGGCCATGGTTTCACAAATGAAGCGAATGGGACAGTGCAATACATTTTGCTCTCTCTCTCTGTGAAAGGCTCTTGATCTTTGGATGTAATGTCACCCAAGTCCAAGGCGGTGTATAGATTTACCCCCTTTATATTGTAAATAATATCCGTACATCAAAGGCAAATGTAAATGACAATGGTTACTTTCAGTTAGCAGAAAAACAGCGGTACAATCAGAATGTCTTTTACAGCCATTCCCCAGTGCTAAAGCCATTCCAGGGGAATACAGTGTATTCAATATGATGAGTAGCTGTCGTTATGGTTGTTGATTTGAAGATGGGAGGGTCATGGGGGATGGGGGATGGGGGAAGGGTAGAAAATGCTTCCCAGCTTTGGGAAAGTAAAACCACAGCAACTATAGACAGTCCGGAAAACAATAGAATAAGGGAGAGACAAAGAAAGTTGGAGGGTCAACATAGGCAGTACGTTGCTAACATCCTACAGGTGAGTGCAGCAGGGAGAAGAGAAGACATGGAAGGCGGTGTTTGTAAAGACCAGACAGAATGGGGTTAGGGCAGAGGCAGAAGGCTACAGGAGAGCATTAGTCCAGCAGTGGACAGACACCGTGGGCGGCGCAGAGAGCCCACCACCAGAATCCACAACCGTCTTGAAAGGGGAGACCCACTCAGTTGGGGACGGGGAGGGGTAGTAGTGGGCAGGGAGGAGGGCTGAGCGAGTTCTCACACATACACACCCTCGGGGTTGAGGCTAGACACCAGAGGGTTCTGCAGGTTGCGTGGGTGTCCCAGGAACTGCTTGGCAGTGGGGCGGGGCGGCAACTCGGACAGGGCGTCACTTATGCCTGCAGAGGAGGAGGAGGGTGCTCAGTAACCTTCACAACTACATATACCGGTAGCACTACTGTCAGTAGTGTATAGATATGTACACACATGTAGCTTGTGTGTATATACGTCGTTTCTAACGGATGGGTTCTCCTATACGACGGACCAGGAGCTTACCTAGGGCACCTCAAATCATTTACCCACGCAAATATTATCACGTCTAATGCCGTGTTTACATTATAGCCCCCACTGTAGGCTAGAAAGACAAACAAGAACCACAATTTGGCATAGAACAAAAACATTAATTCATTGGGAAACGCCACATTAAAGCCCCGGGAAATCCCGTACAGCGGTCTTCAGTTATTCTGGCTGTTTAGACCCCTTCTCAAGTTGGAGGGCAGCACAGGTATGCTGCAAATTGTTCAGCAAACTGCATTCTAATGAACTACTCATAATAAGGTGTCAGAGTGTTCATATGGAGATCAAGTGTGGCATGCACAGGCTTCCGCGCGGGATCTTATGGGTAATGTAATGCTGTGTGTGTTGGCATGCGCCCCTACTTCCATTCCTGTATCCATCCTGCAGTAGCTGCTCCAGTTGCTCATGGAGGTCTGTGCGGGAGTGGCCGTGTGTGGGCAGGGCTCCTGTCTGCTGAATGAACTGCTGCAGGTTACACTGGCGGAGCTCCTTATTCAGCTCCTCCAGCTCATCCTGCTTAGACTGGGAGGAGAGCATGTAGGAGACAAGGGGGAGATCAGGAGGTGGCCTGTGCTCCATCGACAACACACAATAATCCTGATCCATTTCCAGACACGCCATCCAGCAACTATATCACTAAAGGCTTATTCCTGCAGTGAATCCTATCTGGATCACAAATATCATATTCATATTTCCTTCAACCTGTCCATACAATAAACAATATATAACCTGTGTCCTGCTAAAAAAATTGACAAACCAACATGAAAACAGAACATATATAATAAATATATAAGTCTTCCTTTAAATCCACATCACTAATCACTTATTTAACAATTCTTGCCAGGAGGGGGCAGCAGTGACTACAGTCATTGGAACTACCAGAGAACCTTTTTTAGTTTGGACTGTATCGTATGGCATTCCAAATGCCCCAGGTGTTGTTTTACGGTCAACACTTAAACATCAATACTGACCTGCTGTATTTCAAGCTTTTCATGTAATAAAAGGGAATTAATTATCTTTAGCTATTCTAAAATGGAGCACAGAGGGCCTTCGGTTAATCTGGAGAAGCACGACCCTTAGACACATGGATACAAATCTTACATACAAACAAACCGGTCAATAAAGCTAATCGCCTATCCACTTGTGCTTAGGTAGGTCTGTGCCGAAGGTGGCCACAAGACGTCTTGTGTTTGGAACTGATGCTGAATGAAGGCACCTTACTGAGAAATGTTTGCTTTCATTAGCCTAATGACAAGAGTGCTGTGCTCATCACTTCTTTAGACTTTAGCACTTCTCAACCAGGCATGCCCTGACGCATCAGATCTGCCAACTGACAGTGTGGGGCTGACACTCCTGGCCATGCACACACAATGGGGTTTTATTGCACAGTATTCTGTTATCAACGTTAATGAGTTGTTAAAAAGCATTCATCTTGGCACTGTACATCTTCCAGGCGCCAGCTACGTGGGTGGCAAATTTAAACACATTGTTTTTGATGTTTGAGTTGTAATCACGGAATGCATGAACCATGATCGTGTAACAGGCAGCATACATGTAAAAACATTACAAATGCTGTGTACCAGGCTTTTAGTGAATTCCTACTTAGCCATTTGTGAGTGGCACAGGCAGTAAATCTGTCTGGAGTTGACCCTAGGGTCACAATTTACTGACACCAGAAGAGCTCTTTATTCTCTTTTAATCAGCTTTGTGGCCTGTAGCGAAGCAATTATTTAGGCCCAAGTGAGATGCAGCATTTTGGTTCCAATAATTATTTTCCTAATGAAGTGTGTGGGACATATTACTACATTTAGCCTGTAAAATATACAGTAAACAATTTTCAGGAACACTGACAAGTAGTCCAGTTGAGGAAAAATATCTTATTTGTCTATTACAAGTCAATAAAGCAAAGAAATAGAAGATATGTCGCTGTTTCACAGAGTGGATATAAGTCTCAGGTTATATGTGAACTATGTAGTGCTTGGGTTTCACTTACAACTGGATTAGGCTATTATTCCAAGGATGGGACACACAACAACCTTCATATTTCTATGACAACCTCCACCTATAGTAAACAGACAAAATAATAATGCCACACAACGTGGCAACCTGTGGAACTGTTGATCCAACCCCCCCCCCTCCCCCAGAAAAACGCTATTACGCTGCAAAACAATTTTATTCTCAAATTATTTTTTTGTAATTTACAAGGGCAAATGTACAGATGTAAATGTACAAAATGTCAGTGTAAACACTGTTAATAACCATGCTTTCTGAACACAGAACATAGCTGCCAAACCAGTCCACCTAGCTTTCAAATAGCTTCTAGCAGTACAACATACATTCATATTGTGGTTGGATCTGAGTTCACAGCCTTCATTTACTCATGTTCTTGTGAATATAGTCTTTTCCTGGCAAATCATCCCATAATTTCTACTGATTCTAGTCCTAGCTCCTATGTTTGTATGCAGGTAGAAGAGCATACGACGGAGGCAAGCAAAAGGTACACTTCTCGATTGTGATACAGAGCTCTGACTGGTGACTCCTACAGCACAACATGTGTCTTTAGGAGGGGAGGTAGAGAATGGTGTGACCCTAGCTGCGTGGCTGGGGGAGGAGAGAAGAGGGGGCATACATAGCACAAAACAAAGCGGTCAACTCCGGACCCACATGGGGGAGTGTTCCTTTACAAGCCTGGGGCTGGCGTGAAGCTACGGCTCTCTCTCCTGAGCCATCACCTCCCTGCTTACCTTCAGCAGCGACTCAGCTTTGCCCAGGGCCTTGTCCGTCTCCGAGAGCTGTCCCTCCAGCTGAGCCCCCTGCCTGTCCTGGCTCTGCAGCTCTGACCTCACCACCTCCAGGGACTCCTCGGGGCTGGTGGAGGAGGAGGAGGAGGAGGAGGCGTGGCTCTCCCGCTGGATCTCCTGCTCCAGCTGGGCCGAGCGCAGCGACAAGTCGTGGAGCCGTCTCCCGCAGTCATCCATCTTGGCGTGCAGCTCCCCCAGCCTCCTGCTCATGGCCTGCTCCCTCTCCACCTCCGCCTGCAGCTCCTCCTCCCAGAGGCGCTGGCGCGACAGCTCCGCCTGGTTCCTCCTCGACGACTGCTCCAGCACGCTCAGCTCCTCCTGCAGGTGGGCGTCCTCTAGTGGAGGGGGGCAGGGCGACGCATGCGACTCCCTGTCCAGGGCGTCCAGCTGGGCCTCCATGGCCCGCAGTCTCTCTTGCTGCTGGAGAACCTGCCGGAACACCTCCTCCTTGGACGGCCCTGCAGCGGGTGAGGACGGAAATGGGGAGGAGCGTGGCTCCAGGGCGCTGGGGGACGGGGACGGGCAGGGGGATGCTCTCTGCTCCGGAGAGTGGCAAGGAGACCTCCTGAACTGCTTGGCTTTGGAGGCGGGCGAGCTGGAGGGGCCCAGGCTGAATGTGAGAGCTTTCTTGGGCTGGCTGCGCTTGGAAGGCTCTGGCTCCGGGTGCTTGGGCAGGGCCGGGGTGGCGCTCCTGTGGGCTTTAGCCGCCGGCCCGTCGCTGCTACTGGGGCCCGTGCGGCGCAGGAAGAACTGCACCTCGCTGCCGTGCTGGCCCAGCTTGGCCAGGGACTCCAGAGGGCGGTCTGTGGCCAGCAGCTGTCTCTCGCTGTCCCTGAGCCGCTGGATCAGCACATAGCGGCCTGTCTGGCCTAGCACAGGAGACATGCGCTTAGCATACAGCTCATACCATGCACCAACCTAGGAATGGCCATGACTAACTAAGTCCTCCAGTACCTATTGTATACCTGTAACCTTTTTCTCCCCTGAATCGTCCAGCTGGCTAATCATATTTCTTTATATATTTAATAGTTATTTTAATTACTATAAAGGCAGGACCTTAAGTCCTGCTTAAGGTGTTTATTTTACATGGATAATTGTTAAGCAGATACTGTATTACCGACACAGTATAACAACAATCAAAGGATGGTTCCTGAAAACCTAGTTCCATGAATACTGCTAGTTACATATTACATTTATGTCTACTTAGAGGTAAATAGCTCAGAGAATGCATGCTCATCCCACATAGCTTACATTCCTCCTTGCTACAAGCCATTCTCTACAACACCATGCCTCTGCTGCAGCCACACACTGTTAGGCAGTTATGTATCAGACATACAGTGAGCTAGGGCTGACATTCTCTAAGCTCTGGAGTTGTACCTTTTATTTTACTTTCATTGTACTTGACTACTAGTTTAGTAGTCAAATATTAAACAAAAGGGTTTTAGTCCTGCCAATATCTAATACGAAACAAATGACATCATGTTGTCATATCGCTTTCTCCCTAAGTATTGGGAATAGCAGTATGAGGTGGTTGTGTAACATTTACACAACGTGTGGAAAACGTTTAAAAAAAAAACTGAAGTTTCCACGGGGGCCCTGAAATTACGACAAACCCTCCCTAATGACTTGGCAGCCAACTGATTCATAGGAAGGAGGAGAGTGCTAAATCTGGAGTTGGAACTGCTCAGTGTTGTCGCAGTGTTGTACCGCTTGACTGCCGGAGGATATTAGGATGGAACACAGGCTTCATTCCAAAAGGACCCCCATAAAGCCTGTCCTTCACGGAGGCCAGTTGAGATCGACACGGTCAAAGACCAGGTTAGGTATGCTTCAATGTCAACAGGTAGCAGGGGTCAAGCTTTCTTGGTGTCGATGAGTAGTGTCTTTGACTATGTCCTTTATATCACTGGACCCAGAATCCTGCTAGTATATTATTCAGGAATAGATTACGGTCTGGAAATGTATTTGTTTAGCACTCTGGTCCCAAAGTGGAAAACCACTGCTGAACTGGTTTTGAGCAGAAATGTGGAACTAGATCTGAACTCTATGTTATAGCATTTAGTGTACAGACACACATTACCCTGTCTTTTTCCCCCTTTATCTAACATGCAGTACATCCCTAATAAGATACTACTACTAAAATGTGTATAATAAGTGTAACTGAACCCTAAAATGTGATTTTTGAGCTGTAAACGTAATAGGATTGATCTGATATGAGCCACATCAATGCTGGTGTTAACACTGACAAAATCCCTGTTTTATAAAAATCGGCTTATGTGCTGAAAACAGAACTGCACGTCATATCTGTTAAAAATTACAGTGCATTATATTGCAGTTACACGTTAACATAATACAGTATTTCCTTGATTGCTTAATTCCTGGAACAACTCACTATTTTTCAAATTTTCACACACAATTTTTAACAACTCCCATACAATGGTACAAACCTATAACCTCTGGGTCTGATTGTAACCTGATCTTGCCCTCAGACAAGATCTTGCCCTCAGACAAGACACAGAAGCTGTCAATAACACGCATTGAGAAACATGGCCATTCGTTTTTGTTAACATTACCTTATTACAATGTTGCTGGATATTCTGAGTAATTACAGAATATGAGTGTCAGCACAGACTATCAGGGTAGGAAGTAATGTATTCACCAATAGCCTGTGCCAATGCAATGACCACATCCTGGCAGGAAGTCTCCTCCGATAGGCCACACACCACTCGCACCACTCCATCCACCCACACTTTGAGCTCCATCTGGATACAGGTGTTATCGTACTTGAGGTCAGATCAGCTCTGCTTGGTTGGGCTCAGATCAACACTTCATGGCATTGACTCTGTTCAAAGAGAAGAAGAGACAGGTTAGAAATGTGATGATTATAGTACAATACTGCTGATATGGATTCATTAACAGTCGCCATGAACCACCATAACATTTCCAAGTTATAGAAAGTTACAGTATGAAACATATTTTGGCTGCACAACTAGAACAGAAATAACCAGAATAACTGTTTTGGGACATGATGTAATATCACCTCCATGTGTGGCGCACCTTGTTGTATGCAAACATTAGCCATTGGCAGCTGTCACATTAACAGAGCTCCATCCATTTGCTGTCCTCTGTGTAATATTTACTGTAGGTTTCCAGTGATGTCACATGTATTGTGTGAGTCTATTGGTGGGGACTGCTGTGTAGGTTCACAGCACAGGAGCCCAGTGGTAGGAGAGTGGCGTGTTGCTGGCTTTCTGGCTGTTAGCTTACGGCCCCGACATTATCTCATCAACCTGGGAGCGTCAACATTCAGCCGTAACCCGACTGTAACCCAATTAAATGCTTCACCGCCCTGCTTCAAAGCAGCTATGATAGCTCACTGCCAAGGGGGAACGGACTGGGGAAAGTGGAGCGACTCAAGAGGGGCTGTGTGTGTTTTGTGAGTGTGTTTCCAGTACTGGTGTGTGTGTGTCCTATCAACTCTGCCTGCCGGGCCACAAGTGGCTCTCATCATAACATCAGAGCGTACTGGAACAGCAGGTAGCACGAGCAACAGCTTTTATTTCACCTACACAAACGCTCCGTGCTCTCACAGCCACTCTTGAAACAACTAAAACAACAGACTCATGATTATATACCTCGTCATCATAAAAAGTATACTGCCTTAGGCGAACGTAGAAACCTCCTCTCCAACACTCAGACAGATGGAGCTCTTTCCTCGTCGCTCAGGAGATGTTTGATACAAACTGTTATCGCTGCTCTCATTCACAGCCTGTGTGTGTTCGCTGGTTGTCTGGGGGGCGGAGCGAGCGACTTGGGAGGAATGCACTGACTTTATCTGCCAGCCCAAACCATTCTTGCTTTTGCTTAAGGAAGCTCTTAGTATGCCGGCTCCCCCTACCTGCGGCTTATTTGCTGCTTAGAGCCACTAACAGGACGATGTCTGATGTGGAGAGCAGTGGTCCAGTTCCAGTCTGCTACCAGTACATTTTAGATAGTCTTAAGATAACTCACTGTATCTTAAATATATATACTACCTAAGCTCTCCCCGTTTGAGAACTTCCAATGAGGACCATCTGTTGACCTGTCCTTACCTGTGATCCACTGCCCCTGTAGTCTCAATTTATAACCCCCTCTAGCCTGTGTCTTTTATTGTCTTGATTGATTACTAGAGCCTTTGTTGTCCTGTTGTTCTAGAGACAGCCCTCTCTCTTCAGCTGTAGTACCGTATACATATCATGTGGTCCCATCTTACATAGCATGCTGTAATGTGTTCTCTCCCTAGCCTTGCATTCAATATATTCAATTAAGACAATGACGACTCAGAGCTGAATGATTTGATCTAACCAATAGTAGGCCACAGCTCTGCTTTTCAACATGAGCAGAACAGAAGCCTTGCTTTGCTTACTATTACCGGAGTAGCAACTCTCGTTGACACGGCTGCAGTGAGATCTGATTTCTGACAGGCTCACACAAGCCCACTGTGACTCTGCCAAACGCCATCTGCAACCAGCCATCAGTTGTTCCCATACATTCCTTACGAAACATATTCTGATGTAGATTGTAGATATTCAGATTATTTTCAAAACCATTCTGAGATATCCCATGCTGCTTTGGTTTTGTAATGTACTGTGGGATATGATACCCAGTAAAGGTTGCTAAAATGAGTCTAACATTACAATCTTTAAACCATTTCAGTCATTGGACGCTTCAGTTGTCTGGTGACTAGAATGTCCTGTCATTGAATATGGCCTAGGATGATACATTTGGAAGGTATAAGATCACAGATAATTCATAGATTGAGATTAAAGGGAAGTGACGATCACGTGGCAAAACTTCCTTTATGTGATTCATCTTAGACTGGGTGATACTAAAAGAGAGTTTTGAATTAAACACAGGGATCAAATTGAGTAATAGCATTACACGTGCATTACACACACACACACACACACACACACACACACACAGAGTAAGCTCTACAATACCATAGCTGTTGTAAGGTTGATCTAATTTCTTTCAAGAATAAAAGCAAGTGCAGTATCAGACAGGCCTTGTGCGGTGGAATGTTGCCTTACAGGCCTGTGAAAAACTCTCCTGTGTAGCCTGCAGCGCTAGCAACTTCACACTCAAAATTACCATGTCCATGAACAATGTGATTTTCTTTCACTGCTGCGCCTCCAAATGACCTCACAGAGATCCTTTGACTTTGAGATGAGTAATTAAAATGAAAAGACATTGAATTTAAAGACGCCGTCCTCAATATCTGTCCAGAGGTTTGATAATGAGAGAATGTGTGTGCGCGTCAAGTCACATTCACGGTACAACCACAACAACATGCTATCACAACAAAAGATGGTGTACTGTGTATTGCTGTCCTCCTCCCACAATGCTAAGTTCCTGTACATTATGGCCCATGAAATGCGATCAACTGCACCAACAGGAAAGACACAGGCAGGCCTGGTAGTATTAGGTTGCTGCCTATTGTCACTGTCACAGGCAAAACAACAACACTGAGAGCCAGACATCCTCCTGGGGTCCTGTGTCACCTCTCACAGTACTACATATGACCGGGAGGGAGGCTGCTTTAAATAGGCCTAGCTTTAGTAGCCTGCACCAGCCCGGTCTCAGGGTCATTACACATACAGCTCAGCCAGCTAATGGCTGTACTGTATATACTGTGTACAATGTATGTCTATTAACCTATGGCTTCAGCCCATGTGTGACGTGGGGATCATAAAATGATGCTGGGTGTGTGAGTGGTCATTTCCTAATTTTGAAATCATTTGATCTAGTTCTATTAATGTATTGTCAAAGGTTAATCTTTAGTTAGACACATTCTTTTTAGGGGCCATAGGTCAAAGCCTTATGGTTAGGGTCAGAACAGCTGGCATTCCAGAGTATTGATAAATGCATCCTGTCTCCTGATATACCGTATGCACGAACAAAAGAAGCAAAGAAGAAAGCCTTGCTGTGTCAACACTTGACACATGTTTATGATTATCCCAGTAATCTGAACACACCCATTTTAAACACATCCAAGCAACCAAAACCATAGTTTAGCCAGAAGCGACGCTTGGCTCCCCCAGCCCCACCCACTGACCCCCAAACCATCTTTTTCTATCAACCCCGCCCACACCAACAACAGAATACTATCCAGTTGGACTGTTTTGGAGAGATGTCTTGATTTAATATCAGTTTTCCAATGAACCCAAAGACCTCAGGGGGCTTGTCTTAAACGTGGCTATGACAGTGACTGATTCAATAGAGAGATAGTGATGCAAAACCTGTAAGGTGTGTGTGTGTGTGTTTGCTTGTTCCTTGGCAGACTGAGTAATGGAGAGGTTAAGGGCGAGAGACAGTGTGGGTGTGTTAGAGAGAGAGAGAGAGAGAGAGAGAGAGAGAGAGAGAGAGAGAGAGAGAGAGGCAATGGTTAGTGTGGTAGAGCAGTGATTATAGGCATGTGGCCATACTGTCTATAACCTGTCATCACTCAGCCAGGCAGCTCTGTGTCTTTCATCAGCCTGTCTGCCGTCCACACCGGCCTCCACGTCTCCCTGGCGACGTTAACCGACGGCAGACGTGGATAACATCATGACCCACTAGGCGCACACTGACTGGCATACGTTTCCTTAATTCCTATAGCGATACGTACAAGTTTACAGTAGGTCCTGTTTGAAACCGGACAGTAGATGAGCTTGGACACTATTTACTGTAAAACCTTTTGGTTTGAAGATATGGTGCTCATGGGAACACACCAGTGTTCTGTGCACCATTTCCACTTCCGCTCTTTCTACTTCTGTTTTGCTCAAACAAAAAGACAAACACTAGTCACGAATACGTAAAGAATGCATAATACACGTATGCACACACGCACACACGCACACGCAGAAAGCATGCACAATATCCCCCGGATGAATGATTTACCTGTGTCACCTGCAACTAGAGGAAAAGAGGAAACCAGCGTGAATAGGGAAGCTATCGAAACAAAAATCTATGTCAGCTTGTGAAGGTTTTACAGTAAATAGTGACCTGCAGGCTTGTTTATACGACCTAGGAGAATATGTTCCATCAGCAATTCAAGAGTTGAGAGTTTTTAATTGCAGTTCTGATATTTGTATAACCCCTGCAGGCACTTACTGCTAAGTTACACAGAATGCATGCTGCCTTTGTCTACTACTCCTATTGTGTGTGTGTGTGCGTGCATATATGGGGACATTTAGGCCTATCTTTATGGGAGCTATTGTGCTATCTGTGTGCTCACAGGAGCACAATTAGCATTTAGCTATAAGTATGCTCTCACACACACACACACACACACAGCAGCAGACCAAAGTACATACTGTAAACAAACACAATGGCTTGACCAATCAGTCACCAGTGTCAGTGCAGATAGCAGCATTCTGAAAGGACAGCACACAGAGATAGTGGTTCTTACGCCGGTGCCAGGAGAAGCTGTTCCCTGTGTGCTCAGGTTGCTGGAGACACACTGGACCAGACAGCGACAGGAACACCCTGGCACGGAGCAGCTCCATCTGTAGGCTACGACACTAACAGTACAGTGGTGTCTTTGCCGTGCCAACAGCTTTCACTGCTGCTCTCTCCGCGTTTTACCACTGATAAAAGTAATGAAAGTCAAATTAGACGCCGCCTTTTGTGTCCTCGCAAACCTCCTGCTTTACAACCCTTGTTCATTTTCCTCCTCGGGCGTTGCTCCATATTTTGGTTTCCTCCAGACTATCTGTCTTAGGACAGCTAAGAAGAGTGTGTGTGTGTGTGTGTGTGTGTGTGCGTGTGCGTGTGCATGTGCATGTGTGTGCACGTGTGCGTGTGCGTGCGTGTGCATGTGTTTGAGTTGTCCAAGCACAATGGGACCAAAATGACCCCAAGAAACAATCCCATGACTTGTAAGGCAACAGTTGTACTTATATTTATAATGGTATTAATTAACTGTTTACAGCAACTCAATTCAGTTCTCTATGGACTGAAATGCACGGGCATTTTCTAGTTCCTTCTTCTGACAGAGCTCACAAAGCATCCCACACCAGAGTGATTATTTTTGGATAGGAAGACTTACAATATTATGTAAAAAATTATGTATGGTCGTTTAACCTTCTGTGAAGAACAGCTCATATAGTTGTTTTATTATTGTATTTGTTTTTGTAGGCTCAATCCTGTTTGCTCAAGCTAAGACCATAACAGGATAATATTGGACACAAGGGTCCAGGTTGCTTTTAAAGCAACCAATTGAGTCAGATACTTTTCAGCGCTCTGTGACAATTCTGAAGATGATCAAGGCTGCAATGACTACAACATACAACTCAGAACTAACTCAATCCCGAGGGAAGATGTAGGCTATTTAAGGAGCCGTTTCAGAAAGCCTAGACTGGTATTCATTTCTAAGTGCCAATATGAATTCCAGCTCCTCAGAAAATAATAAAACTGAGTGTTAACTACTGTCAGGTGCCAAAATATCAAAAGTCCCATCTCCCATGCAGACATGATCAGCTATATATGGTATCATTACACAAAGCATTGTGGTCCACTTGACACATAAACCGGACTTATCATGAAGAATTCCTAACTTTCTCGGAGATATGTGCTTCTCTAACTCCACTATTTTTTTTTTAGTATGTGTGCCAGCCACTACGAGCACAAAAAAATTGGAAAATGATTTATTGCTCGGTGGTTAGACAGTTCTGGAAGATGGTGTGTTCATTCTGTGTGTGGAGTGTCGATCACATCTTATGGTTAGTCTGTAGGCATTTGTGCATGTAAACATGTTTTTTTTTCTACTCTCGTCACTGTATGTTGGTGTTCTCTTGCATCAGTGTGTATTATGCTGTTTGTTCTACTGCAGAGGACGACCAGCCTACTGCAGGCTCTCTAGACACACCGCTTGCTAATTAGACTGAACGGTTGCTTAGTTTCCAGCGAATGGCGCTTCACTAAAGCATCCGTGCATCTGATGAATAATGCATATTTCATAACAGCACATTAATTTGGCAAATATTTCCCTGAACCCACTCCAAAGGCACGTGACCCACCAACACTGGCTGTCCTGCAATATGTTGACATACTAATGACTTAGCGCAGCTGCAGAAACAGCACTATTTAGCTTATTAGAGTTATTTGAGTCTATAGCATCCGCAGCCTTTAGCATACATGCAGTTTTAATGATTGGTTTGTTTGAGTGTGGATATATTGATGATCAGAGGGCATTAGAGGTCCATTACAGTACAGGCAAAATTTGTGTCCTAAGCAAGGGTAGGTTTAGAGGTCCCAAAAGTAAGATTATGTTAATGTTAGGCATATACCCTAAATACATAGCCAAGGATATGGACCATAGTGTAGCCTATTGGCTCAAAAACAGTATGAGGAAAGAGAAATAATAATTTATTTTGAAAACAACTTCTATAAGTGACCTTGAAAAAAGGAACATAATCCTAAATGGCAGTGTGCTATTTCTTTATCTTATGCCTAATAAAACACTTAACTTGCAAATTGGCTCAGTTACGCAGTGTGCCTCTAAGCTTTTTAAGTCTGTCCTATAATAGTTAGTAAAGTGTATTAATTGTTATGAAACTGAGGGTATTCTAGTAAAACCAAAGACTTTTACATCCAGGACAATGTTTGATTACCAAGCAAGGCTATAGCATAGCTAATGTATTCAAATATTAAAAACATCTGCAATTAATACCACACAATTCCAGACAAAGGCCTTGGTCATCACCTGTGGCTGTCACTAGCCCCGGAGACCTATTTTGGTGAAAAGCAACAGCAGAACTCACTCATCACCCCAGAGGTGAAAAGGATTTGATTTGAGAGCGTACTCTAAAGTCATGTCAATGACAGATGAGGTTTTGTTTCATTTCAATATAACTGGATAGAATTTTGTAAAATAAGATACACACTATTTGGCCCTATTTTAACAGTCTAAAGTCCATTAAGGATGTGTCCAAATCCACTTTTGCTAGTTGATAAAACGGTTGCTGTGCCGGTTCAAAAAGGTAGTACTCATTATTCATGGTTGTGTTTTGGGGGTAACATTTCTCACATCTCCCATTCCATATAAAAAGCCAGGTGCTCTTGAAAACGTATAACTAGTGATGCACCAATTAGATTTTTTCTGATCCATACAGTTTGACAATTTTCATCCGCAAAGTCGTCCGATACGATATCGATTTTATACACATTTTTTGACGTTAGCTAGCTAAGATAAAGTTACCTGACACTCGACATGTTCCATTGCTGTAAATGGAGGCAATATGCGTGCAGATAAGCCATATCATTTCTGTTAACAAGTAATAGAACTAAATGTTGTAGTGTTTAAGGTAATTACTACTAGCTTAATTTAGTTGGTAGCCTAAGGCAGGCCAGTGGCGGCTCCTGCCAAATATCTCAGGGTGTGCAATTGTTTAGGTGACCCATTCAATAGGTAAATTAAAAGGTATCTAAGAAAGTCATTCTAGAGAAAGCTTTTCGATCAAAACAAAATCACCTCTCCCTTCAATCAGTAGCTCTGCTCACCACACACTGAAAACACATTGCAAAGGCTTGTTGTGAGGTGCGATCGGCACCATTTTGTTTGTGTTACTATTTATTTTCAGAGCCTGTGCTGTGTGGAAACATCAGATTTGATCCAGCACAAAGAACAGGCAGCCAGCAGACCAATGAGATATAGCCAGAGGAACGAGTTACACTTAATCAATCATAGAAACTCTCTACAACTAAACCAGAGACAGGACTTTGACTAAACTTCTGTTTATATAGTAATCTTTGCATTCTAATGGATTGAAAATTAACATAATTTTGAAACTATTGGACAGCATATAAAATGGCATTGCTACAACTGTTTGTATCACTTCATCTAACTATAGTGTACCGCCATTTTAAAACAAACACTTGACTTCAACATCATTACACTTAGCCACGCCTGCTGGCTGCTGATTGGTCCACCATCCAGAGAGGCTGAACCCTACTGAACATGAAGCATTCAGCAGGGTTTCCACACTATAATCTCAGTGAACACTGAGGTGAGAGCAATAGCTGGATGGAGCAAGGCTAGTGCATCCCATCACATAGAAGCTTTTAGAGGCAGCTTCCCACAATACAAATTTCAATCGAAATCAAAATAATTTTGACGCTCAAGATGGCAGTGAAAAACACATACAGGAACAGTGACGTAGGTCGGAATCCTTAATAAAACATGACATTTGAACACGTCAAGAGTTCTCCACTTAGTCACTGCTACTCAGTCACCACTGTTTAAAAAAGCTCCCTAGTGCAGGTATGCAAGCCTACAGTAGGCCTACATCATTTGAATTTAAAGAGATAAGCAAACATTCATGAAGACGACAGGCAACAATAGTTTACACAGTGCCAACCACATCCTAAACCTGACAAAACAAAAGGCTTAGTCTTACCTGCTTTACTGATACTCACTCACTTCAACCCTAGAACCTGAGCGAAGGCGGGGTACATTAAAAAAAAGGAGGCATTTGTTTGCGCTGACTCATGGGCCCTCCCACGCATGCTAGCGGCTAATCGAGCCATCGTCATGCAGGATTGATTGCTATGGCTGGGAGCGCCCGGCTCTAGATCAGCATTGTGGCTGCTGAGCTAGTTGAGGCCAGGCCCAGGACAGGAGAGCATTGTTGGGAAGAGCTCTCTCTCAGACTGCTGATGGGCACCCATGTGTAATTATACACTCTGAAGCTGACACAGCAGGAGTAGGTCGCCATAGGTTCCCAGCTCATGCACACTCACATGAATGTCATGCACACACAGACACAATCCCACCAACAAATGCCAGGTAATGGCTGGATCATATTGCACACACACACACACATTGGCATACAGAATGCAGAATATATAATATCATTACAGAAAGCCGAAATGTAGATAGTTGTGTAATGTAGATAGATAAATTATGTTTCCAATTTGGTTGCCTGTGTAGGTAGTTCAGTGTAACGGCCTGTGTGCATTTGTGTGTGTGTGTGTGTGTGTGTGTGTGTGTGCGTGTGTGTACGTGTGCGTGCGCGTGTGTGTTGGCATATGAGACAAGGGTCAGACTGTCTTGACCTCCAGTGCCACAGGTCTGAGACTAAACTCATTAGTAATGTAAGGTTCATGAAGCACAGCAGGGAGAGAGGGAGCCCATTCATTTTGTTCAAAGGCATGCTACGTTTGGACAAGCTAATCTATGGTATGAGGTAGGCGGAGTGGCTAGAGGTGATCAAGAAGTCACTGGTTCAAACCCTATATCTCCTCACTCAAGTGTCGAGGTGTCCCTGAGCAACACACCTAATCCAGCTCCTGGTGGTTGGATGAGGCCTTGCATGGCAGCTATCACCATTGGCTATCTTATGGATGAATGTGAGTGACAATACTGTACAGCGCTTTGATTGGCTGGATGGTTAGAAGAGCTCTCTATAAATGCAGTCCACTTACCATGTTCCATCTGCTTAAAACATTGACTTTAGGTCTTCTGTATATGACTAGTGACGGTGCTACAATTGCAATAGCCACGAAAGTCACAAAACAGTCAATTTAGACAGTAGATAAAATAATTACAGACCATCTTGATTTTGTAAGATGAATAGCCATCTTTAAAAAAAATGATACAGTACTTTAGTTATATGGTTCACATTGATTTACTGCAGCTCCATGTGCCAATCCTTAACCTGCCTCAATGCAGTATTATACCTTCACATGCCTCCATATTACCACTATGGAAGATTCCAAGCCCCAGCTCTAAGCCTGACTCCACCCACTGCACACTTTTGAAAAATGCTAAACTTATACTAAGGTGCTGAGGGGGGAGTTAACATTAACATTTACCTGTACATTTCTTAAATGCAACCGTACACTTGCAGGTTAACACCATGTGTCTCATCACAGTGCAGGCTATTTTTTGTTTGTTTTCCATTTAAAAAACACATGATTTCAGTGTGCAGGCTGGTATTTGAGAACCCTTACTTGAGGGCAGGTGTGCATATTTCAGCAGGGCGGAACAGTGACTAGAAGCTTACCGTGAAAAATAGATCACTCCTGTAGGACACCCAAACGAGTGTTTTCACAGATGGGAGTGCTGCCTGCATTCCATGCAGATCCCTTCCCAAAACATCGACCCCAGGTCAGGGAGGCTGTGTGAATACTCACACAAATACATACAGCCGTTCGCTCTGACTGGCAATTAGACACAGCTCTGAAATGCAATGAAATGCAGTCATATTCCTGGAACAATTGCTGTAGAGTCTTAACAGCCACAGGCGATACAAATTAACATCTCACTTCATGGCTAAGGTCATGCAAAATGGCTCATCGCACACCCTTCTAATATTTACCTAGGGAGTGAATGGCCAGAAGGACAGCAAATGTGTGCATGTGTGTTTGTGTTTATAGATCTTAAGTATGTCATGGCATGATCATGTTAAATCATTGTATGGAGAGTTTTTCAAACCATGTCTTATTCAACAAGAATGCATGCGTGTGTATCGTTTTCGTATTGCACATGCATGCATGCATGTGTCTTCTGTATGTGTGTGTGTGGGCTTTAAATGTACAAGCACTCGTAGCGATGCATGTTTTGAATGTTACAGTATGTCACACACGCACGCGCGCGCACACACACACACACACACACACACACACACACACACACACACACAAACCAGCATGGCATGCCACCATTTAAAATGTTTCTCTAACATGTTAGGGCCCGTTTTAGGCGTACATTTATCACAATTTGCTTCTAAAAACACATGAGAGGAGTAGCACATGGAGAGAGTGATTACCTATTTCGTCGAATGTATGAAAACTGTGATGGAAAGCGCAAGCCCGTTTTGTACTGAAAATTCTGTGTCTCTGAAAAGCAGGTGTTATCCTGTTCAGTCCAGAGCCTTTCTTTGAACAGGGGAAGCAAAGACAGGAATCATCCCAGCAAGATGAAGACACAGGCCAAGGAGACATGCTGAGAGGATCTGATCGCTTGTGAGCTGTTTCCTATGAGTAGCTAATATATTCATTTAAGACATATAGTCAAACCATAATGATTTTGGGGGTAGAGTTACACGCGTTATCTCTAGGTTTGACGATACATAGGCTATAAGTAGGCTGTTTATAAATAGGTCTACAGTAATTATTGATCGTTAAACTTACGGATATGACTGGAACATAAGCTACTGGCCGTGTCTACTCCAAGTTTAGAGGGCGGTGCCAAGCACTGATTACGTGACCAGTTGCAAGTTTAATACATCCAACGTTAAATGCGATGGCGCTATCTGGCTGCGCTCGCATTTATGCTGCGCTCGCTAACGTACGTACGCGAGGCCCAGAATGTATTACAACTGCGTGTGCTGGGGCTTGTTGCTATGAGTTTGTTGGCAAGCTCTGAAGAGGGCCACTCAATAGGTCTGATTTACGGTGTGCTGGGAACACACTCAACTCTCCCCTTCACATTATGGAGATGCCACTGTGGCTACCAGATAGTTGGGTCCAGCCGAGCTGACATAGTGTGTGTGTGCGTGGGTGGTGGAGGCGGGGCAGGACACATTTATGCTGCGATTCTTCATATCTCAGAAGCACCTTTAGGAACGGGGGCTATATATCTGCTTTAGGTGGTGGTGACTACTACAACCCTGGCTTTCATTGGCCTTTCCCATGGAAACGCACATGGCTGCTGTTGCTGAGTTATCATTAGAGAGAGCGGTTACCCGTGGGAATGCAGGGCTGACACATACAGTAGGAGGGGCATGGTTGGGGGTGAGCTGAGTGTAATGGCGCAAACATGAATAATGTTTGTGCAAACGTCACTTGTACAAACGGTTGTTATGGATCAAGCATAGCATCTGCTGCTGGGATTGTTCTCCACAAAATTCCTCCTCAAGGAAATCTTAGGCAACTATTTTTAATATCATTTGTCAAATCAATTAGTTTATTGTAGCAATAAATGTGTACAATTTAGGTTTCCTTCCTCCCCTAATGTAGAAGGATCCTCAGCTGAGTGCATCCAGTATATTAGTGTCTTTTCAAGAGATAAATTGAAAAATAAGTGAATTGACCTACTAGTCAACTAATGAACCAACCTACAGTATTAACGTTAAAAGGCTTCTTCCACGTACTGCAACTCTGAGAACACAGCTTATCTACACATAGCTGTTTGAGCTGCCTTCCACTTTGACTGTTCACGAGAGACACGTCCGTCTGTGCTCTCTGGGCAGGCTAATTCATGCACCAACCAAGTACACGTGGACAATTAGGGGACAGGTGTTCATCTACAAGCTGGTTCGCCTCAGTATTGAGAAGTCAGGTTGATGTATGCAAGGAGCAGCCTATACAAAAACCTGTGAATCAGTAACGGTTAGCCAATGTGGGCCCCCTCCTACAATCTAGAGAAGATAGTCTACTTAAATATGTTAAACATTAACTAATTAGATAACCCAGAAGAATTACTGTCTGTATGAAATAAAACATTTGCTCATACAATGGTAGTTGCGTTCTCTAATTGGTTGCTTCAAAATGCCCAGACACTCCCACTTTTATTGGAAGCAATTGGGTATTATTTTGTTTCTATGTTTTTTGATTGAATGTGCTGTCTGTTATGATCACACATGCCATGTGCAATTCAGACGAAGCAGTGGAAATTTAGAAAATGCAGTCATTTCATTATAAAAACACCCTTTCATAAGTCCACTGGAAGTATAAAGTATAAAGTATAAAGGCACTTAGACCAGACCGACCCAATTTATGAATTCAGCAACTGCTCATATCCGTGAGCTATGAGGACAAACTTATTACAGTATATGTCTGTTAATGTGCCTGACCGTACAGTCTAGCTCATCACAAGCTAACCTCCATTCTCCTCAGTGCGAGGGAGGGAATCTGTCAAAAGCACCTGCCTCTGCTTCTGCCTGTCTCTTGATTTACTGTTTCAAACCCCTGAGGCAGACTACTCTTCTGCCAAGCTGGCATCACATAAGCACACACGCACACACACGCACACGCACGCGCACGCGCACACGCACACACACACACGTCGTGTCTTGTCCTGTCCCAGGACCTTGGCTGATGTGTTATTTACTGCCCTGTGAGTGCAGGGAGTCAACACAACAAGGCTGGATGAACACAGGTGATAACCGTTGCATAGGAGCATACTGGCCTGCTGGGAAGAATGACACCACTATCCCTGGGGAGTGGCAGAGATGTTGATTTTGCTACCTTTACAGGAGGCCCACATGCTTACACTGAGTCACAAAGACACAGCTAAGATCATTGTAACTAGGGGGACAGTTTAAGGTAATCCCGCCATCTGGCTCTTCAGTTCCTCTTGAGCAGTATTGGGCATAATATTATAAATTTTTTCAGTAAATAGTAGTGTAACTAATTAATATTTCCAATTATTACTCCAAGTAATGCTGCATTACTGCATTACAAGAAAGATATTTCCGGTCCTAGCAAACTTAGGGTATGCTAATTGAACCAACCTGTCCAATCATCTGGTTTGAGAGGCTGCAATGTTTTCACTTTGGCTGATTGTTGATTCATAAGGTTCATTATTGTTCCAATAAAGAGGATTCAATTCTAAAATGAGCTGTCTACACCGGCTGTTATTTTTCTGAAGGGGCGAGGCAGTCTAGTTATTGTGAAAGTAATATAGTAACGTAACTAATTACTTTAAATACCCAGTAATAAGTAAGTGAATGGCAGAGGTTCTTTGTGGACCTCAAAGAAGGGAGAGAGAAGTCACCAATAAGCACTGAGGGATATTTAACCTAATGTGACTTGACATGACGTGAAAGCACTCACTCGGGTGAGCTTTCCTGTCAGCTATTTTCATATGGGACAGGTCCTGAGAACTAAAGCTGTGTTTTCTGACAGAAGGGGTTAGTCTGTTCCAAAATAGCCTGAGAAGCAAGTAAATGTAGCCTAAAAAGTGCCTCTGAGCCATCGAAACTAGACAGTTCCTGAACTTTGTAACATCTCCTCAGTAATCTGTCTGAATAAATATAATGTTTAACAGTCTGCGGCAACCATTTTCCTTAGAGCAGTGAATTTTTAAATAGGACTATTTGTGGCACGTCCCTACTGTATGTAGCAACTGCCGCCAGTGTGTTTAAATGTACCTGGATCCAAGGGTGAGATTAAATGAACACCATCTGTGCTCCATACGGAGCACTTTTTAATACCACTGCCTTAAGGCAGAGAAGAAGCCACAAAAGAATGGCGAGAAAGTTTGGACTTCATTATAAATCTACAGGAGTCTACCCAGATCTAAAAGAATTCCATTAAAACTTCCTTCTCAAATCACTACCTCCGTATTCTCTCTAATTACCGCTGACAGACCAAACTGACAAACTGTTCTATTTTTCCAGCACAACAGGTGTGAAGCCTGGATAGGCAGTCTGCCAATGTCTCCTTAGCCAGTTATATCGCATTCAGCTTGGTTAACATTAAAAACACATTTGACAAAAATAAAAACAGTAAGAGAGCAAAGACAATGCTCTAAGAATGTGTAAACATAAAACATCCAAAACAAGTTGACATTTCCTTTAAATCTAAAACATTGGACAATGAAAACAATTCCAGTTCCAACCAATACCTCCTATACCTATCTCTATCTAAAATGTCTTTGATCACTTTAGAGCAATTAGAGAGTTTTCTGGAGGTGCACATCCTAATACAAGGAAGTGGTGACTCAAAATAGTTTGATCTATTGACACAGATCGAAACACATTAATGAGTGTGACAGATTAGTGTGTGATCGTGTTGGTCCAACAATGAAGATGGTCTGAAGTGAACTCTAAATGTAGTCTTTTTTTTGTTCAGTTATAAACTGGATGGATAAGAAAATAACGATTAAGTAATCCGGAGCTCTCTTCTTCATCATGTTTCTGCATGAAACTCCCACTCTTCCTATGACCCTCCTATGAATATATGCATATGAGATCCTGCATTCCTGCAGCAGACAGATTTTGGTTTTAGCCATGTGCGCTCTATTTCGACATATTGTATACCATGCCATTTTGTTAAGCGTTAAGCGTTATGCCTGCATCTTAAAGAGGTGCTAAGCTGAACCCTTAAGTTTGTTGTTTAACCTAAGGTATTTTTCAAGTTTTAATACAAAACAGATATATTGGTTTCATTCCAAAAACAAAAGTTCAGTATGGCTTTAAAATTGGGGGAAGTTTGCCGGTCAAAAAACTATGTGAAGATGATGTATTTTGTGGCTCGAACGTAATCTAATGAATAGAATACCGCCTTGGCTGTGGACTGGAAATAAGAGTGGTGTGAAGGAGAGGCTGAGCGAGCCGGGGGTGTGAAAGATGTGCATATGAGAAGAGCGAAAATGGGATCAATCTTTTATCGCTGCCATGTACTCTCATTCTTAATGGACCTGACTTGGAAGAGGGGCTTTCCATCACATCGCACAGAAACAGGGGAGGGACTAACATATGTAGGAATACTGGATGGAGAGAACACGAGGAGAGTTGGGAAATGATTATGTGGATATGTAGAAACACAGAAACTGATCTGGGTGTCATGTTTTAAGAGTCCAGAATCTACCAAAACGATGTGAACCAGAGATTCAAACATTGGCTGGAACTCCTCTCGTCTCTCCCCTACAGAGTAGTAGACTGTATCCCCCATGCCTACAGCTGCAAATGTGTGTGTGTGGTTGTTTGTGTGAGGAATCTACAGTGAGTGTACACTTCACGGTGGAAAAAGCCTTGAAATGTTCTGATGTCAGATACAATGAAGAAAGCAAACATGAGTCACATTTGTTCAGAGCAAACAAGAATAACATGGGTATTGGGTAGCAGGTGACTTTTTCATATGGAAACAGAATACACAGAAAGAATGACGGAAATAGCTATGAAGATTTCTTAAAAACATGCTTTAGACTTTCCATTGCACCCCCCTTCCTCCGCCCTGCTTTCCGAAGTTGATCTGTAGACGCTATGGATATACGCTTCTGATAAGCAAGATAGGAAACATCAGGCATGTCAATGAACAACTTGGAAAAGTCACATAAGACGTCCCAAGAGATACAGTACGTTTGCTAACATTGCCGTGCATTGATTAGCCTTCATTGTCTTTCATGTGGCATGACAGAGAGACACTGGCAGAGAGGCAAGAAGCCCATCTGTGTATCTGAGCAGGAAAAATAACCGTAAAAATAACATAGCAGAGTAGAGAACAAAAGTAAACTGTCAAGAGGACACTCTCACAGCCTCACTCTTGTGATAGAAAAGGAGGCATATCCAGGCACAGGGCACGATAGAGTGAGAGAGAGAGAGAGAGAGAGAGAGAGAGAGAGAGAGAGAGAGAGAGAGAGAGAGAGAGAGAGAAATACTGTGTGCAAAGAGACAAAAGCTATATAAATGATAGCAAAAGTTCCTGTTATACAAAGTTAATACATTATTTTCAATTACAGAAACACACACACACACACACACAATTAAGCCAATGCTAACGCTGTCAACATGGCAGAGGTAGCCTAATGAAATACTAATTCTGTATATTTGAATCTCCATCTCACATGACTGTGAGTGTACATGTAAATACATTACATAATATATAAGATAACATCATCTTTTTTTGGTCTAAAACATTGCTTAGCGGACCTAAAAATACAGTGCTAATTGTGTGAATCGTTTTGTCCAGAAGGGGATAGGTTGAGCTGAGCATTGTTGTTTGTTTTTCTATGGAGATAAACTTCTATGCTGCATAAGGAAATACCTTGCATAAAAGCGGATGTTCTATTTATGAAATCATGTAACAATACTAAATATTATGCAGTACCACTTTATAGAAGGTATTATACATGTTTGTTTCACAATTTTCTTTGATCCACAACTATTTATTATGCCGATGTTATCTGTATGGGGGTCCAAGTTCATTGTCTGTGCCGCAAAAACACAGATAAAGCATAATGTGTAGCTGTTCACTCCCACGGTCGACCAGAAGATACAAGTGACCTCTCAGAGGTTATCAATCGATGGCACTGCCTGGCTAACTGGCACAGCCTTCTAATGAGCTCCAAACAGCCCTGGTCTGACATTCAGCACAATGTTGAGTCAATGCTTCATCATGATGCCGGCACTGGAGATGTGCAGCATGCTAGTAGTTAACCGTAGCTTAAAAAGGTGAGTCAGTGATCTGAACTCTCTCCTTGCCCTCCATAAATGAATCTTAATCCTTTAACGTCCATGAGGTAGGGGTGAACCATGTAAGTCATACTGCTCACTGACACAATGGAATGTGTGGATAAAGACTTGAGTATCACACATAATGTAAGTAGGAACTAAGGGTCAACATTTATGTTGATATTTTCAGGATATGCAACCAAACACATGGTTTTTAATTTGGTTTGGAAAAGTAACATTTAGTGCATTTACTTTAAAGGGGAACTTTGCCCTTGCGGTAAGGCGCATTCCTCTCTACTCCATCTCATGCAGTTATTCTTCTGCAATCACCCACACTGTTTGAGCTGTGAAACTTGTGTTTCAGCTGGGGCGTACATTCACACCGTTGAGGAAACATAACATAACTGTACTAGTAATTAGTCAATGTAGTCATGCTCGATCATGAAAGACTATTCCTCGTATCTTATTACCACAAATGATAACTCAACTCTAACACTAGAGATGGGAACAGAGTGTGAAGGTGACAAAACACATGTTGCGTGGCGCTGAGGCAGCAACAGGTACATTTAAAGAGACGGCACAGCTGTTCAGACGCTCAACAAACATGCACAGTCTCTCCCACATACACTAACGAACCCTAATTTACAGTAAATACCATATGAATGTGCTCATACGCAGATCAGAGCCTGAGGTAACAGCATGTAGAGAAGCATTACATGGAACTGTACAGTACGCATATTCTCTTAACAAATGTAACAATGACTTACAATGGGTTTCTTCCTTGTTCGGTCCTTTTTCTCCCTCTGGCTGTATGTGTTTGTTTCAGACTCAGGTAAATGCTTCTCGTTCCACAGCACGGGACGACTGGCTGGAGTGTGTGAGTGTGTGTGTTAAAGAGTCCAGCAGTCGGTTGTGCCCGCCTGGAGAAGATTAAAGGGCTGTCAGTGCTGCCGTCGCTTGCTCGGCCCCTAACCAAAGCCCCTCTCTCTCTCTCTCTCTCTCCTCCTGCCTCTGCCTGAGGAATGCGACTCTCCTGGGTGTCCTCACCACAGGCGAGATCTAAGAGTCTGCCCGAGTTCTCTCTCTCTCTTTCCAACACAGAGACACTCCCTCTCTCTCCCTCTCTCCCTCTCTCTCTCTCTCACTCTCACCCCGCCCTGACACACTCTGCTGAGAGAGCAGGTACCTCCCCCAGCCTCCAGGTAATAGCAGCAAACAAGTCTCTCTCTCGGTCTTTGCCTGTGTATACGTCCCTTTCCCTAGACACGTGTGTGTGTCGTCATACACTGTCATTTGGTTTCAGGAAAGCATGTTTAAAAGTTGAAAAAGCACATTCTCCATTAACAAGATTACATTCAGAAATTGAACCTAAAATATTTATAAACCGTAGGAATAGAAAAATAGACAGTAGTACATCTGCCTTTTCTCTATGATAATGTGCGCGTGCGTCAGAGTCTGCACTCTAACTCCCTCTGGCATCCAGTCAGATGAACAGCTGACTATACAAATAAAGAGTCTCAGGTGATTTTCATTTCCTTTTCCTGGAATGAGGTCATAGTCCAGCAGACCAGGTGCCGCAATCGGAGCACGCGTGTTTGTTTGTTTGTTTGACAGGGACAACACCCTTTGGGAAATAAGAGAAAACGGCAGCCTCAATCTGACCAATCGGGTTGCCGGAGCAATGCATTATGTCACAGAATTATAGACCTGTGGTGTTCAATGTGTGAGTCGCTGAGCTCGTGAAATATTGACAACTTTTCATTTGTATTTTATAAAACGTTTTCACTGTTTCCCAATTAGTGTCAATTGGTTTTGATAGCCATCTATGTATTTGACTAAAGAAATGCAATAAAGTTTTCTGCCTAAACGATTTGTATCATACAGAAATGAAATGCTGCAACACAGTTGATGTTCCAACTGAACTAGCGCTCTCACCTGTTCTCTTCAATACAAACACAACTCACTAGAGAGTGGAGGTAGTTTTTTGTGACAAGGCAACAGGGCTTTGGGGCACATGGGAAATGCAGTCTCATATAAAAAAATGCTGTCACGTCTGCAAACTCATGGTTTCGCTTTAGCTTTGTAAATCTATTCCATACAATCATACTGTAAATGTTTATGGTTTGTTATTGTTTGTTGAAAGTTATGAATCATTTCTATTTGGTGGTCATGTGTTAAAAATGTAAAAACAGATGCAATAGCCTAGTAGAACTAACAGTACATACAGTATGTATGCCTAAATATGTAAACCACTATGCTACTGTACAGTCAAAAATAAAACTATATAGATGTCATAAACTATATTTCCAGCCAACTCCCATCGCTGCCATTTGCAGCCATTGGCCACACATGCATGCGCACACACACACACACACACACACACACACACACACACACACACACACACACGCACACACACACACACCTCTGTATCGCCTTCTACAGTTATCTCACATCTGGCCTATTTTTACCCCCATGAAGCTGCTCCACCTGTTCCCCAGTGAAACCAAAGCCTGTAAAAGCCATCCAAAACGCTAGAGATACGGGCCCAGATAGCAGAGGAGCGCCCACGTTCAGACAATGGGTGAGGTCAGAGAACATACTGTTACTAGGAGCCACTGTGTGAGAACACCACCGACCAGCAGATACTGTATCTATATTACATTCAGAGGGGAAAGCCACGTTAATTGCTGGGAGGTGCTGTTTCATTCTGTAAATGCAGGCTAGCTCCCTCCCCTTTATGAATACAGCTATCTATGACACAGCCTTTAGTAATGCTGGGCTCATGTATTACTCTGAATTAAAGGCAGCATGCAGTAATCTGAAGTAAAACTAAATCAGTTTCATTGATTGTCTTTTCATAAGTCCTCCATGTTGGATATGGTATGTAGTGTGCATGCATAATACTTACACACATTCAGCAAAAGCCCAGCAAATGCACAACTTGTGGTGTGTGTCTCTGTTCTTTCTCCACTCAGCCCCCTCTGTCCAATAAGTACACAGTTTCCCATTGAACTAGGCCAACACAAAACAAGAGGCTGGGAAATAATAGAAGAGCCGAATGTAGTTATGAAACTTACAGAAGCCCCAAGCATCTGAAGACTGATAGCGGGCCAACTCTAGGCTCATGTTCACTTTGCATGTCACTTTAGATTGCATTCAGCTTTGATTGCTTGCTAATGAGAACAGACCATAACAGAACCCATTAACCAGCATATGTAAAAAGCATTCAAAAAATAACATATTATAATATGATATAATAAATAATATGATAAATCACACTGTGCACATAATCGATCAGCAGACAATGGGAAATGGCCTCCCCACCCCCATGCTTTCAGCCAGAAAAGTCAAAAGCCCTTGTGATTGCTGGTTGATTCCCAGGCGGGTCTGTCTTGTGTGTGTAAAGCTTTTGGCACAGATAAAAAGCTGTTGCACCTGACTTAGACCACACTTTAAACTAAGAGGGAAGTGAAGTGGCAGGGAAAGCCCCAGAGGCCTGGCCTGGCTACTGCTGTCCATGGTGTTAAAAAGAGAAGAGAAGTAGGCCTATAACACCACAACCAAGGAACTACGGGCCAGAAAGCCCTTTAATCCTCCTTTCCTGACAGCCAGTGACATGCCTGTCAATCACTACACAGTTGACGTGTTCCAGAACTCTCTTTTTTAGCTACCTCAAAGTGACTAAGTCAAATGTTAAGTGGCCATCTTTAATAGAGGAGGACCTGTAGCTGGGGTCAAAATGGTGGGTAGGGTAGTGTGGTGGTTCCATTATGTGACGGGTTATCATTGTGGAGGCTCCAGGACTACCGTGTGTGGGATCCCTCAAAGGCCACCTCCCACTGTAAAGCCCCTCCCCTCCTGTGTAGAAAGCTGCATATCATCCCTCTGTCTCAAAGTGACTCCAACAGCATTCTTACTGGCCCCGCCACAATCCCCTGAGACCAAAGAAAACACAGATGAGGTAACAAAAAATAAAACATTAAACGGCTTCCTCATCTATTGCTTCAGCAGAAACCCCGCCCTATTTCCTCCCACTTTACCATAACATCTGACAGAAAAGAGTGCTCAGAAATACAATGCCCAAATCACAGCCCAATATATAAGTTGATACTCGACAAGATAAAGGTATAAAAGCATTCCTTGGAGTGCCAAGTCTGCCGTAGCATAGCTCAGAAGAGACAGGAATGAATTTCTCAGAAATAGACTGTTGGGGTCTGGCAGAAGCTCAATGGGCCTGTAGAGAGTGGTGGTGGAGGGGGTAGGGTCATGCCGACAGTCTCTTTGTTTAAGCACTGTGCCTGAATAGCATTAAGTTGGTGCCATGGCTCGACACTCCCCCGCTCTAATGTCACGACCCCCATCGCACACACACACACACACACACACACACACACACACCCACACCTCCTTATTCAGCCTTTCCCAGCCTTTTCCCAGTCTTTCCCTGTCTTCAACAGGTGGTGAGAAGGCAGTCCAGGATCAGGACACGACAGTAGGAATAAATTAATAGCAAGCTATCCTCCAAAATTCCAAGATATCTTCCTGAGTTTTAAACTTCTGTTGACATTGTTTTTATATGTAGTCATGGCAAGCAAAGCAAGGTAATAATGCGCTGTTTATGCCAAACATTCCAAAGTATAGCAGTACTGTCTCATTATGGTCAGGGTAATACCGTTTCCCCAGCAGTGAAGCTAGGCCTTGCGTATCATTATGACTAGATGGCTTTCGCCGGCTAAGGTAATTGCACTGTTCAAACTTAAATATAGCACATCTTGAATAAGCAACAAAGACTTTTGTTTTCCTCCCTAAATCCTGGCTCAGGAGATGACTCGTGTTTTATGAAGTCTCACATATTGCTTTACTGAAAACAGATGACTACACATTTCTTCAAGGCAAGCTTAGCTTAGGGACAAACACATAATGGAACAAAGCATTCTTTTTAACTACGACAGGTGAGTTAATTTACTCAAGACACACAAGTGTAGTTTAAAAAACCCTAGTATCCATACTAATACTGCACAGTGTAAATGTGTATTTCCCCTACAGTAATTATCCTATTCTGACTTAACTAACAAATTATGTCTTCTGGAAGGTTTTGATTTCACATATGATGACAATATGGCACCCCTTTTTCAGATTCTGCACCTCACACCACCAACCACCCCTTTCCCCACACACACTAGTCTTTACCGTTTTTTTGTTGTTTTTTCCACTTACTTTGACTTTTTTGCCTGTTCTGATAACTACCAGTTAAACCAGTCTTCACTGTATGTTCTTGGACATGTTGAATTATTGGACTTGTTTTAGGACGTTTGTCAAGATTAAATTATTTAAGACAGACCAACATTTATCAACGCAGCCAGATTCATTGTTTTATGTGTAAGCTTGCTTAGACCCAATTAGCTTATTTTATGTGCTTTTTGTAGTGTGGTTAAGCACACTCTTTCTTACATCCAGTCTAGACCAGTTTAGAGCCTCTCTCACAGAGCCTCTGTTTTGGCCAGGGAACAAAAGACAGTCTCAGTTAAATCAACAAGACTCAAATAACTCCCCTGTATGCCTCCGGCCCCAAATATGTGGGGTACGGGGAGAGGAGGCTCCCAATAATCTACCCACTGCACACCACAGAGAGAGAAAACAGTGGGAAACGCATTGTCAAAAATAAATTACGTTCCAAGGATAGCAATGTGGTCAGACCTGGACAGAAGACAGTCTTGGTCTGACATTGCAAACTCAAAGTATAACATGAAAGGTTCACGTTTTCAAGTGATTATGATTTCAATAGCATTTGGCGGAGTATACAAAATGATTTAATAGTTCCACCAGTCATCGTAAGTAAATAATGGCATCTGACGTCAGCAGGGCTAACTTATTTGTAAAGGTCAGCAAGGCTAACTTACTTACAACGGATCAGATTGTTACATATACAAATGACATTAAGTGCTTCAAAACCAACTGGATCTGTCTGTCTTCAATTACAGATTTAATTGGAATATGAAAAGCATTGTAAAGAGAATATTGGCCATATAGCAAATCTAATACATATGTAAAATTAGGAAAAACACATTATTACATTATTATACATCAATAACTACTAATATATGGTTAAACAGGGGAAATGCCATAAATGCGCTTAGCATTTAGGGCAGTAAACAAAATGGCAACATTTAGGGCAATAAACAATATAAAAGTGTTAGGGTTGTAAATAATACAAAGTCTGAATGTTTGTAGATTGAATGATATAGGCCTAGAGTGTGTTTGTACTTACTAATTCTCAATGATGAGGGCTATCTACAAAATGAAGAAACAAAGCAAGTGTTTGTCAATCAGCAAGTAATCCACCCCTCCTCATCTGCTTTCTACATTATATACACTGTAATGTATACATTTTAACAGCACAGTGCAGTGAAATATTGAGTGTACTGTAAGCGATTGGACAGAATTCACATTTATGCTTTTACTGTATACACGTAATGTACTGTTTGTACTGTAATTAGCTGACATTGTCATTATGAAAAACATTATAATAATACATAATACTGCTTTACAGCACTGCATAGCACACATGAATAAAATACAAACTATACCCCAGAACGATACTGATCTAGTTCTCTAACTAGCTGGTTGATAATTGGTTGATCTGGTTCATCGACTACCACCTCACATACAGTATTCCCCCTCAAAGGTGAAAATCAAGGCTCGTCTTAGAGCAGCTTATCAAAACACATTTACAGTAACAGTGTCATTTTAGTGTACTCCTGTATATGCAATTCTCCAAAACCCCATTATGAACTTCCTTCAGGTTACACATACTGTATGAGATAGGCATGCACACACACACACACAATTCTAAATCAGAATTTCAATGTTAATTCTATAAATCATTCAGCCCTAATGTCACAGATTATAAAGCCAAGATATTCATTCAGAAATCATCTCATTGTTAAAGCATGAATGGACAGGAAATACTGGGGAGAGAGTGGTTGGATGTTCAAGTGTCAGGCTGAGGCCCTATCCCTAACCCTGCCATATCAAGAGTTTTCACTGTCCCTTAAATCCTGAAAGCCCTTTATCTACAGGAAGTTTTCTGATGCGCTTTCACAATTTCAATCAATTCCTTTGACTCTTAGAGGAAAAGAGCGATTTTCATCAGAGGAAAAGAGAGCTTTTCAAACACCTGCACGACTCTAAAATGTTTCACTCTCACTACAGAGGGCTTGCCTCTCCATGTCTTTGGCTTTGTTGGATCAAAGCAGAATTGTACAGGAGCTGTGTTGTGGCTAAGACATTCTGACTGTTCATAGGCGTATGCAGACATACACATCGCTGCTGCTGCTACAGACACAACAGGGCTGGGTTACTATATCATAGCCATGTCCAACAGGTAGTACATTTATGTTAAACCTGAGGAAACATTCAGGAGAACATATGACACTTCCACCCAAGTCTGTCAAAGAAAATGGTGGCATTAAATTAAAGCAAATTATAGGCAGTAGTCACATAAATGTGCTCGGCAAGAAGTTGATTTTCGGGATGCTGCTTTTGAAATATTGACAACATTCAGGCTGCAATGGCTTCCCTCAAATGGAGAAAATGTGTCTTGGTGTGAAACTATGAAATGTAAATCATTCAAAGAGAGTGCAGGTACTTAAAAGGCCTGTTGATTATAAACAAGACCAGTGTGACCGTCTCAGTCTGGTGGCTGTGGGCTGGAGTGTGTGCTAGAGTGGGCGGATGTGTGAGCGGGAATTAATGGCGTATTTGCGTAGTGCCCATGCGGGCCGACATGCCTGATTACAAATGAGCCATAAGACAGAGGCCATGTGTGCAGACCCCTTCCCCCCACGAAAGCGCCCATCACCATCTCTGCATAACTGTGTCAGCAGGAATGTGTGTGTGTGGGGGGGGGATTGTTGAGGTCAGCACCAGTGACATCATCGCAGGCCTGTCAGCGGCATCAGCGAGACATCAGTGCCAGTTTGCTCTTGATTGCATCAGCTGTGTAATAACAGGCCATACGGAACGATGGCAGACACTCCAGCACTGCACTTCCTGGTCTACAGACAAACACAGCGGGTGCAAACACACACAAACACTTTGGCTTCAGAGCACTGAAGTAGTCCAAGTTGTTGAAAATGTATTTCCTCACCACTGCCATTTTTTATTAATGTCACATTCAATCTACCCTATAGATAGATAGATAGATAGATAGATAGATAGATAGATAGATAGATAGATAGATAAAGAGCATTACATTGTTGATTTGATTTTTAACTTCCACACATTTAATCAGTGCAATCATCTCTACTCCTCCCCTAAAGTGTTCATTGGCTCACGCTGTTCTCTAGACCTCCCTCCATCTCAGATCAATCCAATCACTTAATTTATGGCTCAAAAAACAAATTTTTATGGTGCAGTTACACTTTAAGCCTGATTTAGGCTTCAGCGGGTCTGCATTATGTCATGTGTGAGTGTGCGCTGACTTGCACAGAATGTATAGTTGTGCAGCCTAGAAGCAAAAATAATAAATAAAAAATACAAAAAAATACAAATATTTCTTCCCAGCGAATCTCTTAGTTACACCAACATTGGACTCAGCATCTTCCGTTCATTAGCACTATGTCACATAGGCAACTCTGTGTTGAACGTCTGATATACTGTATATACCCCTGTAAGCTCGACACGGGACTAGAATTAAAGAAGAACTAAAATAGAGGTCTATGTATTTATAAAACAAGAAAAACTAGGCACATCTATTTCAGCCAGACCAAGCAGCCTTATGTCAAGTTGTAGCAATTTTGACGTTCACTGGCCTTTTTTGGGGAAAACAAAGCATACAAATGACGGCATTCATATGGCATTCATACTCAACCAATCAGCTTGCTGAAATGATACTGTCTTCTTCTCTGGAGTTTCATTCTATTTGTACAAAAGGACAACTGTTTTTTTCATTTAGATGTGTGTGTGTATACTTACATGCAGTGTATATATAATATATATAATGTGCGCGTAGTTCCAGGTTCCGTTGT
>JAOEGT010038854.1:0-23515 GCA_025447795.1 Speoplatyrhinus poulsoni | reverse complement strand
CCAGGAGCGACTGCGGCATGGAAAGCCCCGCGGCGGAAAGTCCCGGCTGGGGCTGCTGAGGCGGGGACGTCCCAGCTATATAGAAGAAAAGCTTGGTGTAATCTCTGGACTACATCCACCGGAAACATCAGGGTGTTGTAGTGGACCTTCATCCTCAATGGTGGGCTAATGTGAATGTGTGACCTGTGGACAGAGGAAAGTATTTTTCAGTATGTGTACCCATTGTACGGTACATGGTACACTTAATATAAGTTACTTAAATGTAAGGAAAAAAGAGGACCTAATGCTGCAACCTCCTCTAGTGGGTATATGCATTACTGCATATCCTAGTATTACTGTGTCTCTGATTGTTTGCTATGGGGTAAATAAGTCCCTATGATATAAAGTAAAAATACATTGAAAGTGAAAGGTGGGTCAAATGCATGCCTTTTAACCCAAGAAGAACACATTTTTTGGTGGACTGAAGCCTAGCATTTTTTTCCATATGCTTTTCAGAGACAATGGGTACTTAGCTGGAAGTCACCGTGGCAACTAGCTTGTTTTAATTATTATTTCCATGCAGCCTGCAGAGATGCTGTCACTCCAACAGCGTAGCACATTTTATAGTACCAAGGAAAGGATTGGCAATAATGCCTTGTGTGCGTGTGCGTGCGTGTGCGTGCGTGTGCATGCGTGTGCATGCATGTGCGTGTGGTAGGCACTGTAAGCCCTGGTTCAAACTGGCGGTTAACCCTGGTGGTTAACTCAAACCCTTTAAAGAATAAAGCATCAAACCCCATATCTTTTCAGGTGTGGAGAAACTACTTAAAATTCTA
The DNA here is from genome assembly GCA_025447795.1 of Speoplatyrhinus poulsoni. Taxonomy (NCBI): domain Eukaryota; kingdom Metazoa; phylum Chordata; class Actinopteri; order Percopsiformes; family Amblyopsidae; genus Speoplatyrhinus; species Speoplatyrhinus poulsoni. The sequence continues at coordinate 22,700 of JAOEGT010038854.1, read as the reverse complement.
TTTGATTCTTTTTTTCTAATCATGTTTGAGAAAGTGTCCATACAGTATTAAGGGCCAGTTTCACAGACATGGATTACGACTAAAAGAAAAATTCAATGAAGAGCTCCATTGAAATAATTCTTAGTCTAGGATTAGGTTTAATCCATGTCTGTGAAACTGGCCCTTAATGCTGTTGAAATGAGTGTGCTATTGTGTGCTCTTATGCAATGAAACATACAGTATGTGTACTGTACAGTATATGTACAGTGTATGTAAGTGTGTTATGTGATATGTGAGAGTGGCAGGAAATCTCTTTGTGCTGTCTACCACAAACGTTTTAACCGGTCTCTAGCTGGCGGCCTGGCGCAGAAGAATCTGACATCTAACCCCAATTTGCGTCACGCTAATTCCAAGTTTTAAATTACAGCTTTCTGTTTCTCTGTTTTCACCCTTGCTGCAGTGTTTCATCATCGCCTCTTTCTCGTTTAACTTCTCTCCTTATTTAGTTCATATCTCCCCTCACCTCTCTCGGTCTGTCTGTCTGTCTGTCTCGCATTCCATCTCCCTCGGTCTTGCCTGCTCCACACCCGCTATTACCCCAATATCTGTCTTGCCCTCATGCTCCCTATCTCTGTGTGTCCTGGTGTCTCTCCACCGCTATGTGAGCGAGGCTGTGGACCTTGGGGCAACGGCCGTTTAGAGAAGAAAAGGACGACATAAAGGAGCAGGGTCGGAACAGGGGGACAGAGTGGCGCCATGCCTCAGGGGAGACACCCTGGCACAATCAGGCCAAGACAGCCTCGCATTCACAGAGACTTCAGACACATAAGACAGGCGTTTCTTAGCAGAGGTGGAAAGCAACTAGTGGTGTATGATACAGTAATAACTGTCTGAGTATATTAACCAGAAGGGCCAACATACTCTGAATATCTTTATATACTGTACAGTGAATAACCTAACACCGTTTTTATTACATTTTGAGTTACTTAGAAACCTACCGAATTTGCAGTAAAATAGTTTTTTCAAAATGTCAGCAGATCAGCAGAAAAGCATGCCTCGGCATGCTTTTCTGGAAGCATTTTGGTCAGTTTACGGTTTAGACTGAGAGTCATTGGTAGAGCCATACTGACAAGTAGCACACACTGTCCTGTATGTATAGGAACAACAATAGGACATACACCAACAGGGACAGAGAGAAGAACAGGTTCCTGCGTGTGCATGTGCTGTGTGAAGAAATATGACGCACTGAAGACACAGCTGACATTACATTTAATGTTGGTTAAGATTTGTGCCAAATAATTGTTTGGTTGCAATTGGATAACTATTATTTATTTATTTTATTTGACCTTTATTTTCTGGTAAAATAAAGGTAAAATAATTGAGACTGAAAATCTCAATTAAATTAAAAGAGAGACCTGGCCAAGGTAGCAGTCGTACAGAAACAGAATATAAAACATGATATACTGTATATGCATGTAAATTAAATAAATAAAATAAAAAAACAACTAATCCAACACAGTGGTCTCAAGAAAAACAATCACAAACATTCTTCAACACATTTTTTATGATGCCTTTAAATTCATCAATGGATATGAATGTGTTTACTTTCAGATCAGATTAGCACAAGCCTATATAATGGTATGAATGCAGTTGACTTTATTTGTGCTTAAAGGTACAGTCAGCGATTGTAATTAAAAGCTAATACACTTTTGCTCATTAATTCAGTAATTATCTACGGTACTCACCGTAGATAAAAATAAACCAAGTTTTTCTAGCAGCCCTGGCTCTGTCAATAGTAACACAAACAAAATCAGTGGCGTTTTGATCTTCAATTTAATAGTGGGGCTAAATACAATAATTAGTGTAAATAAAAGGTAGTTCAGGCTAAAAGCAGGTGAACGACAGACTGCACATGACTGTTATTTATGGTAGGGCTATGCCCCACTTGCCCTTGTAAGAAAAACACAGCTGACAATGCAGACCACACCACACAACATCAAAGCCTTTGTCATGCATTTCAAATGTGGGGGGCGTAACTTCTGAGGAAGCAACCTAAGGCATTGTAGGGAGAGGTGTTTCTGTTTTGATCCAGTTCAAATATCAAGCTTTCTCCAGAATGACTATACCTTTAACACACGCTCCACACTCAAGCCATGTCCTCTAATGAGATTTGATATTAGTGAAGAGATCTGAAGTCAACCTTTAAATACTAGCCAGCATTAATAGCTAAGTCTTAATGTAATTGTAGGAACAGTCTTACCTTGAGTTAGACTAATTGCAGTCAAATGATTTGACTGCAATTAGTCTACAGTCTTCCAAAATCTGCAAATGAAAACAGTGCCAAAATCCACTCTGTCTCAATTTTTCATTTTCAGTCCATGATAGACATTGGATAGAAGGCTAGAAAGCTAAAACACAATTTTCTCTAAATCCCAGTGAACTGAATGGGTTTTGCTCCTCACGTACTGCAGAGAGAGCATACTGCACTCACTATACTGCAGCTAGTGATTGTAAATGTGAAGAGAAATGTGCAGTATTGATGGGATGAAATTTGCTAGTTTGTTTGTCTGTCAAACCTTTACATGTTTCCAATATGTCTGGGGGACAGGCAGCTCAGGCTAGAGGTGACTTTATAGTTTAGGTATGTCTGTGTGAAAAAGTTAGGGATTAAATCCTTTAAGACCAGGTGGGACAAGGGCAAAGTTGAAGAGTGGAAAAGTTCACCCATGAGGTGGAGAACGATGCATGATGCATGCATGCAAAAATATAAGAAGATGGATTAGCTGGTGCTCGGTGGAAGAGGACAAATAATAGCAGAGAAAAGTAAGTGGAAAGGTTGTGAACAGATTCACTATTTGTTAGACAATTGTTAAAATGGTTTATTAAGAGTTTTAACATACAGTAATGATTGCATAAATATACTATGGCAGGAGTATGTTAAAAAATACACATTTCTGATTGGTCAGAATTGTTACTGAGGACATTTCAAATATTAAGTTAAATAAGGCAGCTTCAAAGCATTATTTAGTACATTGAAGGACATCATCACCACCCCTGCAAACATCTTTTACACCTTTCCTCTGTCTAAGAGTCAGTAAAGATACAAATCTGTAGGTCCTGTATTTGTGTTGTATGGTTGTGTAGTCAATAATATAGCATAATCATACCTTTAAAAACAAAGTCTAAAACCAAGTGTAATGAAAGAGAGAATAACACTACAGTAGACTCAGCTTCAAGGCAACTAAGGAATGCATCTACAGTAGCACTGGTGAACAAACCAGTACCACAAAGGAGACATTCATTCTAAAGTGATGAACTGAGAATTCCATGCGTTGTTCCATTAATCTCAGCACAAACGGATTGTCCTTCAGGGGAGCTCCAGATAGACGAATCACTAAGATTCACCTTTCTCTCTAGAAATCCCAACCTTAACCAGTATGCAGCATACAGACAGGCAATACTGGCCCAGAACCAGTTACTTCAGGGCTTTTTCTATCAGCATTAATCCAGGCAGATGGTGGAATAAGTGATTGGCAGCCGTAGAGCAAAGAAAACTGCGACAGAGCAGATACTGTTGCCAGGATGCGGGGGGGGGTGGGGGTGGATAAGAAGGCAAGGGGTGTGTGGTTATGGGGATTATGGGGCGTGACCACTCTTAATTATCCAAAAGGTTTGCCAAGTGTTGGCACACAGTCAAGGTTTTCAAGTGGAGTGACGCACTTTTCAGCAAGATTGAGGTGCCGGTAGGTTCATTTTGGGGAGACTATATGCCCAAGTGACTAATGCTCCACTGGAAATGGCTGGGGGCAGTTGAGGACTTGTTAGGAGCAGTATGTTCCTATGAAACACAAAGCAAAACTGGAGCAAAACTAGCCAGGCCAACCATCTTGACACTATCTGCTGGCGGCTGTTGACGGTGCTATCAGCGTTTCTGAACAGCCTCCGACTTCTAATCCTTGGTTTAGATGCGTTTCCTCGATTCCCCTCGCAAATCCCTGCAGGAATGTGTCTGTGTGCGTTCTGCTTTTGCTGAGATACAGCCGAAGCGATGCGCCCTGTGCAGGGGCCTTGTGAGGCTGATGGACACTGCATATTTAATGTAATGCGCTTGTGGTGCAATACGCATATAGCAAGAACCAAGATGGCGTGGATTGAACTGGATGTCTATGGGTGAAGAGAAGGGGGCTGTGGAGCCACTATCTGAGACATGCAGGGGAGGAGATCACCCTCCATATCAGGTGAGATCATTGATGCCAGGTTCAGTCCGAGGTCAAGAGAAACTCCCTTAATACCCCATGTACAAAATGTACACACAAACACCCTGCCAAGTAAACTGCTGCTCTGATACCATCACACCTCCTCGTTGTCCTGTTGTTGCCATGTTATGATGCTCAAAGGTGGTCATAATCCCCACATGGCTGGTAAACCAGACATAACAAACAACCGACTAACGATGGACTGACGCCTGTTGGTGCCCCGAAAACAGCCACCATTTACTCTCACTTTCGAATGGACTTATTTGGCCATAGGACTCCAACTATAGAGCGATGAAAGACCGGTGAGCAACATTCAGCTCGCCAGTCAGAAAGCTGCATTCCCAGAATTCCTCTCTTCTCTTGTCAGGATAAGCTTGCCCCGCTGAAAGACAGTGTCACTGGAAGCAGTAATTGCTGCTTTTCTCCATAACGAACGGGCAGGTGACCCCATTACTGTTCTTTTCCATAGGTCATTGGTAGGTAAAGTGTTGATTGGTGTTTTTTAGACGATTATGGGCATAAATGCCATCATCGTTGTGTCCTGTTTTTTGCTCAAAATCACCGCCCCAAGGAATATTATAGGAGTTCCCTTTGATCTGTCAGGGCCATTTCTCATGCCTATTCTTTTTTGTCCCACATACAGCTCTTGAATTGTTTGAGAACTATTTTGAGGTGAATGGTGATTATCTATTGGTTGCTTGTAATAAACAGGTGTTTGTGTGCGTGTGTCTGCGTCGAGGTGACAGACAGGGCAAGGGGAGGGCTCCAGTCATTCAGGCATGTGTCAGTGAGTGACAGCTAAAGCACAGGCTACGAGGACAGACAATATAAGGTAATGGGAGACGTTATAAACATGCCGGGCCGTGCCTCTGTCGCTGAGCAGCAGCAAACATCACATGTCAGCTTATCAGAACCGTGCTTTGTTTACGCAGCAGCTGTCAAAAGTGGAGAGGAGGTTAAAGTGGAGGGAGGTTGTCATTAATACAAGCTAACGCTAAATGAATATCACAAACCTGTGGCTGAGTGGTTTTGGAGGCCGTGTGTGTGTGTGTGTATAGCTTTTATGTTTCACACATACCCTCACTGAATATATTGCAGGTTTAAACCTGCAAAATAAACTACTCAAGGCTGCCTAATAATGCATTGGCTATGTCTGTGCTGTGGAATGCCAAAATGCACCTAACAGTCAAAAGTCTCTTGGGACAATGGGCCCTGCATGTGCGTTATCCAATGGCGACACTACATTTGCTGAATGTATACCCTCATAAACAAGGGATTTCATGGCGATTGGAGGCAAAACACTAACTGCTCCAGGTATTGTGTTTTTTATTTGAAGCTGAAGCCTATGTGGTCCTTGTTTCTCCAGATGACCTTTACACAAATGTTTATGTGTGGGTAGGGATTAGACATTGTTATAAGCATCATTTTATGATTTCAGTTAAACATGGGTGAAAATATATCATACATGCTAAAATGTTCTCTGGAGTCAGAAGGGGAATTCCAGGATTCTTCCACAGGGCAAGAGGCAAGGCCAACCTGTGATTTAAATAAATGTAAATATGCTACTGTGTTGATCAGTTAATTAACAGTTAGGAAATATTATCTATGTGGCAAGATGGAGGCTGTGAAATGATACAGTGTTAATAATCAGCCATTTCAATATGACATACTAATGTCAATCATTAGTGGTGCATAGGCCTTTTGGCTCTGCTGGGACCTCTACAAAGAGACCCAGGTGTAGGCTAAATTAAGGAAACAAGAGTACAAAGCAAATGGAATGTAATTTTTAATTATGCTTTTGTAATTGTACCGTAATTTACTGCCACATGATTTCACATGACTGGAGTGGTTATAGTATTTCTGTGCCAATACTAGCACAGTTTTCAAGATAAGCCTTCACAACTTTTAACTGTCACTCACTCCCTGCCTCTGGTAGTCTTCTGCTGCTCAGTTTACGCTATGCGTATGAAGAACCCTTGAATGCTTAACCTGCGCTCCTATAGTGTAGGCTACACACTGAATCGTCTACTGTTAAATTAAATGCAGACAACCTGGTGATCTGTGACACAAAACTCCCGATTGTGCGCTATCTCTCACTCAATTAGACTGTATACCTGAATTCCCAGTAGGTCTATTTGTGTAAAGTTTTCCCAAATGGATCGTCGAATTTAAAATTAATTAGTAAAAATTAATTGCAAAAATATGTGTTTTTTACATGTAGGCTGTGTGTTATCACAATCATATTCCTATTTTATATTATTTAATGGTGTGGTTAAAATGAAGAAGGATGAATGTGAAACAATCATAGTTTTAATGCACACTAACGGTAGCCTATACCTTATAGTATATTTTTTATATTTTGTTAAATTACGATTAGGCCTACGTATATTTTTCTTATGTTTACAGTGTATTAAGTTTAAATATTTGCCAGAAAGCATTTTACTTTGTTCGTGTTTCTAGGAGAAGGCCATAATCGGTCGTGGTAAACTTCAAATTTAAGATCACTCTGCACAAATTTTCCAACCTAACCCATTTCTGCTGAAAGTTATTTCTACTGTATGTAGCGACGTCTGCTGGCTACAATTAATAGCATCTCATGTGACATCGGAAAAGGTATTGTTTGTTTTTCTTTTAATATTTTACTTTCAGGGCGAGAAAAAAAATATTTTTACGACGATAATCAACAGCATTGAGTTCATTGTCTTCTTGAATTTTGTGAAAACATGAGAATCCACACACCTAACTAACCAGAACTGCGTCTGCACCTAGTGATAACAGAATGTATGAACAAAAAAAGGGAAATCAACTATGAAATGTGTGTGTTTTGTCCAGGGTCGTGAATGTTTTTCCTTGAATGTATTTATACTAATGGTAAGTGAAATACTGTGAAATTCTAATTTGACAAATAAGAATCTATTTTTCACTGTCTAAAGAAAGAAAGCTGTGAGCTTGTTTTGTAATGGACCGTTCAGGATCTGTGCAGATCAAAGTGCTTATGGATGGAGACATCTCACAAACAGGGGCAACATTAAACACAAATTGTTTTGTGTTACTGTGAGATTGTCGGAAGGGGAGCGGGCAGTTAAGGTTGGCACCTTTATTCATTCATCCATACATTTCACAGAATATGGCTGAATATGCCCTCACCTTGCCCTGCTTTGCCAGGCCTTAACAATCAACCAGTATTTTGATGTTTGACGGCTGGGCCATCTCTATGGTGGCCAATAATGACAAAATAAACAGGCACTGTGGATAAGTGCCCAATGTAAACACTGTCAATGAACAAAGCAGCCATAATTACTGACATTCATAAGTTTCACCAACAACCAGAATCACTGTGAAGAGAGGATCTACGTTTTTTGTATATAAGATTTTTATGAAATAACCATGATCCCATGAGAGATTATGATGACAAATGTTCTATATGGTGATATTTCTGATTTTGTATGCAATATAAAATGTAGCCTGAAGAATAATGTAAATATAGGCATGTCTGTGTGCCATATTTGACTATGATGAGAGCTTCAGTAAACCTCTGAACACTGAGGCGAGTGCTTCTGACAGTGTGGTTTGTCAATCGTGTCTGTCCTCATCTAACCCTTATCAGTCAAAATATCATAATATCCCAACTGCACTTTCTCAACTACGGTTTTCATCTAGGCTATTAAAATACATTTGCACCTGTGAACTTTTGAAGATTACGGCAAGGCTACAGGCTTCATCTATTTCCGTCCTCAAATCGTATTAGCGGACTAGACTGCAGTGAGGGAGGCTCCCAGGTGAGACGGTGTGATATAGGTGACGGATGCAAGACCGCAAAGGGTAGTGTTTGTGCCCACGGGCTACACATACTCTGACGTTGTTACACATTCCCTCGCTCTCTCTTCCTGACAATCGCACCAACTCCGGACAGGACTTGACAGCGAAAACAAAACCAGAGGACATTTGAGTGAGCGGCAAGCGCGATGTTGACGTTGTTGACGGCTATGTATTTGGTGGTACGGGCGGCATATACGGAGGTAAGAGCAGCTGGTCTGTAAGCAAACTGGAAAAAATGCGCTGCGCAGGCTATAGCTATTTTGATCGAGCTAAAAAAAAAACTTGACATTGGACTCTTTCTGATTATGTCATCTTGAGTTAGGCGGCCTAGAGCCTATCGCCAACCCACGCCAAATTGCAAGGGTCGGGGCAGATGGTGCAGAACCGCTCTAGCCATAAAACGTCACTGCGCTTCATCTCGTTTATTCTGCAGGCCCCTTACAGCGTACAAGTGATAAACGTTGGCGTGCGATAGTGTAGGCTAGTCTACGTGTCTTCGGTGACACTATAATTAATTAATTGGCTGCGTAGCCTACTCGCATAAGCCTTGGCAGAAGCTGGCAATGGGCAATGAACGCGGTGCGGGCGTTCCGTTGCAGATTAGCACCACGGACAGCTCCACGTCTGCCAGGCGCATAACTCACGGCTACTTGAACACAAATAGACTAGCCAGCCTATACTATTTTAGAGCCTATAGCACGTTAGCCTACCGTATGAACGGACTAGAAGACCCAACACAAGAGTTTGCATCATCCCTGAAGAAGCAAGACAGAGGCTGGTTTATCAAGCTGCACTCACTGATCTTGTGCAGCCAGCATGATGAACATGTCCTTGAAGAAAACGAACTGTCGTCGTCCTGTGAGAGACAGTGATAGCCTCCTAAAGAGATCGCATATAGGCTTTTTACTAGCACCATTTAATTTGACCTCGAATAACCTCTGACGTGTTGTCTGTCAAGCATCTACGTACAGATAGCCTACAACGTGAACGTGCACGGTCAAAAAAGCAGCCAGAAGCATCAAAGACCGGAAGTTTGAAAGTAGTGATAGGCTTTGAGAAAAACACTTAGGCTAGTGGCCTAATAGGCCTATTCCATGAAGCTAGAAGATTCATGTGTGCGTTCCTTACTGCTTGTAGGTCGCTATATATATAGCCTAACTCTGGGAGAAAAGTATATCCTATAACGTAAGTGTCTTAATGGGCCTATTTTTATTTTATTTTTAGATAACTTTAAGCTATAGCCTATTATAACAAACTAACAACACAATTAAGGGGCACAAAAGATACAACCTCTCATAATAAAAGCTTAGTCTACACATGTAGTAATGTTGTTTGGGTGTCGTATATTTGTATGTATAGTTATACAGTTATATATTTGATGTGAACCATAGGCCATATTAATTGCGCAGTATAATGAAAGAACATGGCTATATTAATTAACCAATATTGCAGATCTGCATTTAACCGCCAGATGTCAGTAGAAAACTTTTCAGTTTCAGAATAGTTAACATATGGTAAATTGGGCGTGGTTAAAAAGCGCGCTCTGGAGCGGTCTTTCATGGGGGAATGTGTTTTCATTAGGCTGTAGGCTGGTATAAAGTCATGCACGAGCAATATAGAAAACTACAAATCCCAGCGTTCAACTAGATGACAGTCCTTAACCGCGTGACTTCACATACAGAGGTGACCCCTCCGTCTAGTCCAAGCTGGGAAAGCAGTTCATACAGACCTCTTATTTCTAACAAAATGGTAAGATGAAAGATAATATGCATATCCAAGCGTGAACGGTATACATTGTATGCGTTCTGAGAATGCACAACTTTGATATTGTTTACGCTGTACCGATAGGTTGACATTGACAAGACGATTACACCTCGATTGGACTCAGATTCTATTATTCTTCTAAAGTTGATCTATTTCATTTTATGCTCCCTTAAGAAACTGTTGGGTATTATCTTTATCCAAAGAAGGAAAGGTAATTTATATGCAGCCGTCTATGGCGCAGTTAAGAAACGGATGCGGATGATACAATTTTGACTGTTAAATTGTTATAGCCTACGTTGTGAACGCAAAGTACGGTACCAACAAATATTGTGGCAGTAGTACGGTAATGAACATCGTCTGTATTTTTCCACTTGCCTAGATTTATATCCGGGGTCTTTTCTCAATTTCTGTTGTAGCGTGGCATCCGCAAAGAATGACGACATCTCCTCTATTCATATATTCATATATTTTATTCGAATAGCCAATCGGGATTGGAGTACCGGTAGTTTGAGTTTGACTCGGAGATCCAATCATAAAAGGCCTTCTTCAAATCGTCTCAATTTGCCCCTTATCGAGTTATTGAACTGCAAAGTGCAAAAGTGTTCGCATTGTGTACTTAAAACATTGTTGCTATGCTTTAGGCCGAACCAATCCGTGTGCTTGTCACCGGCGCCGCAGGACAGATCGCCTACTCGCTGCTGTACAGCATTGCCAAGGGAGATGTGTTCGGAAAAGACCAGGTATAGTAGCACACGGATTAATAGTAGTCTACACACGTAACAAGCAACTGCATTTCTCATACTGTCTAAATAAGCTTTGGTGCAGATGATGTACAAGATGGAGGTTCTTCCCTTCAAACTTTAAAGACATTTGGCATTTGGCATTTGATTGACTTGTGCCTTTGCTCTAATGTCAGCCAGATTCCAATAGGCCTACTAACTAATTGATCATGCCTGTTGTGATGCCTCTGTCTGTCATGCTGTCATCAGCCAATCATCTTGGTCCTGCTGGACATCACGCCCATGCTGCCTGTGCTAGATGGGGTCGTCATGGAGCTGCAGGACTGTGCCCTCCCCCTCTTGAAGGGTGAGCTCCACTCCACTGTGGAGACACTTCATTAGTATCCACTCCTGCATGCAGTAGTCACTCGAGCTCAGTGCAGCTCCATCAGAAATCAGTTATAGACATGCAATTAATCAACAATCGCTAAACAAAATGACTAGAATTCAATCATCCCGCTCCTCATACCCGTTTCTCCATTAAGATACCAGATCTGCCATACATGCTAACTATACAATGGCTAGTGTGTCCAGGCTTGTCTGGACTAGCAAAGCACTGAATGGAAGACACATGCTGGTGTTTGTGTGTTGGCTCCTGCAGCATATAATACAGTGAGGAGTACAGAGGGAGTGTTATCTAGGAGGCATCCTATTGGCTACTTCTTAAGGCCTCACGGGAGAGCTGCAGCCAATGGTATTAGTGGTGGGACAACAATGGAGGGGTGAGAGGTGTACAAAAGGCTGCTGCTGCACTTGTGCCCAATTTCTAAAGTCCACCCTGATAGCTAAAGCATTCACCACAAATAACTTGACACTGATGTACTGTATGTATTTATCCTGTAGACTGTGCTTATCTAGATAAGACTCTGTTGTGGTAATGGCAAAGTACAATTGGTGTAGATATGTTTTCACTGTACTATGCTATTTTCTCTATGCTCTACACTAATGACACAGTTAAAGGTAGGGCTGTGTAGTTAATCTATTTATAATTGGGATTTCAGTTTTGGCTCCTAACAATTACAAAAACATTGTAATTGAGAAAACAAATTATTTTGCACATTACATTTGGCAAGTAAACTTTTATTTTGTCTTGTGTTCTGAATGACAGGCGCATGCTCACTTTCACCCCTCGCAGGGTGAAAGTCAAAGACCAACGTGAACAGTATTAAGGGAAATTTCACATTTGAAGGTGTTTTCACTGTTCATTTGTTTAATTGTTTTTAGGTGCAGTAAATGCAACACCTTTCCAAAGTCAATGACTTTGTGTTAAATAATCATGATTTCAATACTGACCAAAATAATCATGATTATAATTTTTTTCCATAAACAGCCTTAGTTGGAGGTTATACTCTAACGGTATAATCAACTCTAATTGTATTTTTGCCTGCTAAAACTAAATTGTACTTTTATTGATAATTAGTGTATCACCCAAATGTGTTGGACACATCTGAACAATAAATACTATAGGTTTGTGTAAACTAACTAATGTCATACTTATTAGCAACATTCCCTATAGATTGTCAACAGCAGTGATCATGCCAAGCTAATGACATCCCCTCCCCCTCATAGAGGTCATCCCTACCGACAAGGTGGAGGTGGGCTTCAAGGACCTAGATGCTGCCATTCTGGTGGGTTCCATGCCCAGGAAGGAGGGCATGGAAAGGAAGGATCTGCTGAAAGCCAACGTGGCTATCTTTAAGACCCAGGGGACAGCCCTGGACAAGTACGCCAAGAAGAGCGTCAAGGTGATCGCTGTCCTGCTTGTAAAATTGTGAGAATAGGGCACTACTGAAGCCAGGAGTAGAAAACAAGCAGGGTCAAGAGTTTCCATGATGGTGTTCTTACGGCATTGGCATCTGTCCTAGATAAGCAAGACTTTTTTTTTTTGGGCCAATTTGTTACAAAGTGTATATAAGTACATTCTAGTTACATTATGTGTACATAATATTAGTACCAGGTACTAGCCTAACTTTTCCCTGATGTAAAACCAAAAAAAGCAGAGATGAGCTGGTACCATGTAGTGTAAAAGCTCCAAAAGTGAGTATAGTTGAGGTGAGTACAGTCGAGCCGGTAGCATCCAGTGTTAAAGTGCCATTAAAGAAACATTTAAATCCTATATTGGTCTCTGTTTAAAATTAAACTGAAGCACAGTCATGGGAAGGTAAACAGTCTACCCAAATTAAATCCAAACCAATTGTTTTTTTTAATGCAGGACTTTCAGGAGGACATGTATTTAGTTCCAGGTCTACAGGGTTATGTCCTTCCAAAGCTGTAGTTGTAAAGGTTTCAACTGTTTGTACTGTGTAAACACATGCAATGAAGCAGTGTAAATAGGGTCAACAACCTGTAGCTCAGCCTAAGATCTCATTGCCTTATTTGGACCATTGAAAATAAACAAATATCATTGTTTACTAACTGCAGTTCTATAAATCACAAACATTTGAACACCTGAAGGTCTGTTCTTAACATTATTGCTCATGCCGTCTTTCCTTGGAAAGTACAAGAACCAATTAGCACATACGTGTTATCAGCCTGCATTAATGCATCACCCAACATGTTTAAGGCACAGCTAAACAATGAGTACAATGGGTTTGTGTAAGCTAACTAATGTCATCCTTATTAGCAACATTCCCTATAGGCTGTCAACAGCAGTCATGCCAAGCTAATGATATCCCCTCATCTGATTGAACGTTACAACGTTACAATAACATTCCACGACAACACCATATTCCTTTTGTGTCTCTCAGGTCCTTGTTGTGGGCAACCCAGCCAACACAAACTGTCTGATCGCCTCCAAGTCAGCTCCCTCCATCCCCAAAGAGAACTTCTCCTGCCTGACCCGCCTGGACCACAACAGGGCTGCCTCCCAGGTACTGCAGTACATCCAGTTCTAGTATGCGCATGGTTGTTGTTGGCTACCACGCCATGCATACACTGGCATTCCTTCGCTTGGACAGAACCCATGGCCAGTGCAGTACCTACCGTATGTGTTTTTACCTGTATTCACAGCATTGCTATAGCACATTAGTGCCTGGTGATATTGAGTAACTTTATCATGTCAGCAATGTCTTTAAGTTCTTTGCACGCCACCAGTATGCTTATCCCCTACATGTTCCTTAACTACTGCATTTGCATATAGGCACACTTGTGTACTGTTCAAGCCATGTTGGTTTACAGCTTCCATACCTGGTTGGAACTTGTAGACATCTGTCTTTCGAATTGGCAACCAACTCGACATGATTATAAAGTGTAACCTTTCACATGCTATACCATCCTTCTCCTGCAGGTCGCGATACGCTGCGGTGTTTCTGCCGACAGCGTGAAGAACGTCATCATCTGGGGCAATCACTCCTCCACCCAGTACCCTGATGTGCACCACGCCTCCGTCAAGGTGCATGGCACTGAGACGCCTGCCTTTGGCGCCGTCAAGGACGACGCTTGGCTCAAAGGGGACTTTATCTCGGTGAGCTATGTTGGAGCAGTCTTGTATGCATGACGGTGAAGTCACTGCACAACGCTAAAATGCCTATGTGATTGAGAAAGAGGCTCTTGCTCTAGTCTTGTCTATACACTTTGCAGAGTTTAGCAGTACAGGACACATTGTATATCCTTCTTAGGAAGGTTCAGTCTTGCACACCTGTTTGATGTGGTGATGTGCGTGTCTCTTCCTGGTGTGTAGACAGTGCAGCAGCGTGGGGCTGCTGTTATTAAGGCCAGGAAGCTGTCCAGCGCTATGTCTGCAGCCAAGGCCATCTGCGATCACATGAGGGACATCTGGTTCGGCACCAAAGAGGTCACTGCTCAAAATGACCGTGTTAAATAAATGACAAACATGGTCAGATCACATATGTTTCAAGATATGTCAAAATAATAGGTGGCATGTTCAAATGATATAAAAATACAATGAACATGTGTAGGGGCCTTCACTGAATGTTTTGGGCATGGTCAGGCACTGACTGTATATTGTTTCCATGCCAACAGGGCGAGTTCATCTCCATGGGTGTGTACGCTGGTGGCAACTCCTATGGAGTCCCTGAGGATCTCATTTTCTCCTTCCCAGTTCAGATCAAGGTGGGTGTGGTTCATAAGACCTTGAAGTGCTATTGTTGTAAGGTGTTAGGGCCACCCTGCCTGACTGTTGTAACCCTTTCCTCACAGAAAAAGTCCTGGAAAGTTGTGGACGGCCTGTCCATTAATGACTTCTCCAGGGCCAAGATTGAAGCCACAGCAGCTGAACTGGTGGACGAGAGGGATACCGCCCTTCACTTCCTGTCCCAGTGACTAAATCCCCTCAGTGGCTCACAGCAGCAGCACTTAGACCCCTCAAACGCTCCCAGCTCGCGGCTGTGAAGACCGCCCTCTAAACTTACCCATGCTACTAACATCTGTGTGTTATTGTCCGCTGTGCGAGTGTGTCTGTGTGTGGATGTGTATAACTTGGCCACCTTTGAGATTTTCTGAAAACTTGTAACAGACAATCTGGCCTTTGTCAAAAAGACACTGGGAGAATGTCCTGTTGGTAGATAATGAAGCACACAAACTGTAACAAACCACATTCTACAATTAAAGGACACCGAAACCTGGCAAGCCTAACTGAATTGTTATTTCGCCTCTTCAAAGTTGAGTAGTAGAAAGTAGAATTAGTTGTATTCTAATTACAGCAGGAAACAAATGGTTTTCAATGTTGTGGCAGAAAAATAAAGAAGTGCGTTTAAAAACAAACTGAAAAATGTATCTTCTGACATAAACTCAGGTTCACAAGGTTTCAGAAGAACAGTCACCTGGAAGTAAGTCAGTTCTGACATTTACTTTTTAGAAACATTCTCCAAGCCACTTGGGGGCAGAATTAACCTTTTAATTCTTAACATTTAGCATGGTAATCCCATAACACTTTAAAATAAGTATTTGTGACTTGTTTTATAATAAAGTACACAACTTTCAACATGTATACTGGCAGTAAAGATTTGTGGGGTTAACGCATGGGTGGATGGGCCTTGAACTACCAGCTCAACAATCCCCATTTTGATGAGCACCACTTTCCATGATAAACACTTTAGCTAATGGAAGCTATTGTTATTTTAGCGTAGTGCGAGGAGGTTTGCAAGAGTGAAATTACAAACGAACAAAAAAGCTATGGAAAATCTCGTGCCATAATCGGTATGTGCCACATGGTGGCAGGCCGCGGCAAGTGTCCTTGACCATAATGAGTACGCACACATACCCACATACACTTCTGGCCTGGGTGTCCTTGACAGACATTGCTCCTCTCGGATCTTCTAAATAAGGCCAGGTGAGCTGGGGTAGGTGTAGTAGTAGCACCATACACTAGGACATACACGTGCGTTATAAATAAATAGCGCGGCCATGTTTACACTAGGCTCTAAAGATCTGTTAATTATTGCCTATAGGAAAAATATAAACTATCTCACTATAGAGACAAGCTATTACGCATAATTATGCTATTTAATTGGCTGCTAATACTTAAGTAAACAAAAATAGTAGGCTAAAATTAATAATCATAATCATAATATTTAAACCCATTCCTGTAAAGGTATTTCTATATACTCGTTATAAGAGAAATTTACTAGAAAAGTATTTTACAAACACGGAAAGTGTGTAAGTGGTTATGCTACATGAGGTCAGTGGTATTTTTGGACATGATTTATTTTGCACTAACTCCAACACGTCATTTCCGCCTCTACTTAGACTTCGAGAGTTGCTTGGGTGCAGAATGTTGTCTGATAAGGACCAGACGCTTGTCAGAGAAAATAATTTTATGACGATATATTAATGTTGGTTTTTATAATTTGATCTGTTTTATCAATTAATAATTTGACCGCCTGTAATCGGATTTTTGAATCTATCAAGTAAAAGGTGGGTCATAGCTTCTGCAGCTTTCAAGTCGCACCAACGTGTTGCACTGCTTTTGTCACTGCAAATTGCAAATATTTTTTGTTTGTTTGTTTTTTGTTTGTTCATTGTCCCGCAAAGAGGCTAACATCAAAGTCCTTAGGCTACGTGTCTCTGTTAAAATGGTATTACGCGTGTACATGAGGCTACTTCCATTTGCAGTGTTCAGGAAATGAAACACACACGTAGACCTGACCTAGTGTATGCTTGCAGGTTGCAATATTTCATAAATGATAGTTAATCTATTGTCAAAATACTAACAAAACCAAGTGCATCCGTGTTAACGACACTTCGTTTAAGCGACAGGGGGCGGGTTGTGCCACTAATGTTAAAGTCCTTGTTCCCGTTTCTCTGTCTGGCTGTCACATTGAAACAATTATAAGGGGTGTATGTATATCGACAAGGCTGTCTTGGTGTTTTTGGCCATAAATGCTATTACATTTTTTTTTGTGAAGAATTCAGACGCATCACGTAATCGGAACCAATAGCATAGGACTAAACCTTACGAGGAAGTAGATTACGATCATTTTATGACTTGTTAAGAAATCGACTGACGTCCCATCTATTAGGTCATTGAAACGCTCTGATACATTCGCCAAATTCTTTATATTTCGACTTTCGACTGTTCTCTTTTGTTCTATCTTTAAAATGTCGCTTTCTGTAGCTGGTAAGTCTTTGCTCCGTTATTGTCTTTTATGGCACTGGCAATTGGATATATTATATTCAACGGACACATTGTAGCAGTCTAGATTAGTCCGTAAAATATAAAATGGCTTTGTAGCCTACAGTCCTCTAAACATTATGACATTTCTTATAGGCTAAGCAATTTCATCACATTGAATAAACGCGAGAAACAACACATTTGCCAGATCTGCAGAGATCTTCCTTCAGATCTATAATACATGTATTCTATACGCTATTTTGTCCGATACAAGGGCATGCCAAATATTTTGTGAAATCAGTTTAAATCACTGGTCACTTTAAATAATCAATGTTGTGTAAAAGTGACGTTGATTCTATGATTATATAGAACAACCACATAGATGTTTATATTCATTTTAAATCCTTAATGGCTTTTTTTGCTTTTTGGCCAGTGTAAAGAGGGAGACATTCTCAATTTAGTCGCATAAATAACTCATCAAAACTGTTCCATGAGCAGCTGGGGGTTGAAATCCCTGTTTTAGGACTATGGCGAAAAAGAATCCCATTCATTGTTGTTATAGTAATTGTGATTCTAAGTAGATACGTTTAATTTATATTGCATTGTATCCTATTTAGCCTGGTAATTCAAGGCAAAATCCTTCCATCATTAAAACATTAAAAAATTACACATTCCTCCTCATGTTGTGAATTTTTGAATGGAAAGGGACTAGACAACTTTTAAAAAGAGCAAAATGATTGCTTAGTAATCAAGTTCGATAAGACACTGGTCTTATCGACAGCATTTGATGGTGAATGTGATATCTGTATTGAGTCCCTGCATGTCCAGTCTTACTGTGCATGTGGTGTGTGTGCCTCCAGACCTGACCAGAGGAGGCATGACAGAGTTCCAGGAGAAGCTCCGGCTGCAGCATGAGCGGTCCATGCATGATGAGCTGGAGGCCCTGGTGGCCACTGCCATGGGTGCTGAGGCCCAGGTAGTGTATGCCTGTCTGGGCAGGGCACACGCATGGGTTACACATGGTTGCATAAGGTCCAGAGTCCAGAATAAACTTGAGCTTTATGCACCAGCAGTTCCTTTTGACCCAAGTTGTTCATAGCTTACTGCGAGTTGTCGACACAGCAATGCACAGTTTAGTATTGCTCACAAACTCACAATAAACCCCATTTAGAATGTGTGTGTGTGTGTGTGTGCATTTAAATGAGCAACCAGTGTGACGCCATGGGCCCCTTGTTTAAAGGGGTGATTGACCACTGCACTGATTTCTGACGCTTTCTTGTTGCAGATTGCGGAAAAGGACTTTGAGGGCTTTAAGAAGATCTTCCACAGATTCCTCCTGGCTAAGGGTCCCTCAGTGGACTGGGCCAAGATCCAAAGTCCCCCAGAGGACCTGGTACTGTACTGACACTCAAATAAATCCCATCCATAGGACCATAATATATGTACTTGTTCATTACCATACTGTATCTGTTAACAGAGAGACTACATGTAAGGCCTAAACCACTATGATAATGGTGGTTAAAGGAAATGCTAATGATTTGGCTGCCTACTACCTTAACCTTCTGTCAGTGCCGTCACGTGGGGGGTGCGAGGCCCTGTGCAGACTTTACTTGGCCTGAACATGCATGTGCATGAATCCCGGTCACACACGCCTACCGAACTAACTACTAGTGTACCGCATGTGTAATCTCTGTACAATAGCCTACATTTACAGTGCAGCATCGTGCACATCATAGTTGCAGTGACTTTTTGCTATAATGCTTTTGCAACATTAGACCAGTGAACACACACAACCGAC
Organism: Speoplatyrhinus poulsoni; assembly: GCA_025447795.1. Classification (NCBI taxonomy): domain Eukaryota; kingdom Metazoa; phylum Chordata; class Actinopteri; order Percopsiformes; family Amblyopsidae; genus Speoplatyrhinus; species Speoplatyrhinus poulsoni. The sequence goes on along the minus strand of JAOEGT010038854.1, from coordinate 3,734 downwards.
GGCCACGGGCTACATGCCTACATCACAGTAGTCTAATATGTAGACAATAGCTACATTTAGAACAAGTAGCCTATGCTAGAATAATACAACCTACAGCCTGAAAGGAGAGCAATCTACATACAAATACACACAGTCTCAACTGCATACTAATTAGATGGCCTCACCATGCACACTTGTTGGATTCTCCTGGCCTTCTTGGCTTCAAACTCAGCAATAATACCCTTCTAACACAATATTAGCTAAACACACAGGCTTCATTGGTGAATGTGGAGCGCCAGGACTGAGTTCCACGCTCACCGATTTGAAAAACAGGTTCTCTAGGCCTACATAATGTTCTTAACATTAATGAATGGACATGGTAAACTACCGTAGTATGTAGCCTGCCAGACGATTTCAGTTTCTTGTTTGAACTAGGTTTTATCCAAAATATACTATTACTAAATAGGCCTATACGAACTGCAGATACAGTGCTATAGTCAGTCCTACAAGTTTTCAATTGGTTAAATTGCCCTCTGTCCTCGCCGGTAACTATTATCCAGTCTGTTCCTGCAAATGAGAATATGTTCTGATGTGCCTGGTAAAGTAGAGGTCAAACAAACAAATGCGCCGGCATTGATAAATTGTATAGGCTAATTTCCACACTGACCCAACATAACCGTAGCCAGAAGCACATACAGAGAAAGAGAGAGAAGGGGCTAGAGCGAGCAAAAGCATAGCCCTACCTTAAAACACATGTACTGTAGTGTATGTGTTTTGCTGCCCTGTGGTCTTTCACTTTAAATCCAAATAATCCATTGCACAGAGTAGGCCTACACTTCTCCAGGTTTCAGAAAAGTGTAAGAACTATATATTTTGTCTAGGTGGCTAGGACGAATGCAGTCTAATGTCCCATAGTGTTTTTCTGCAAGTTTCACAACGAATTTAATTGAAAGTCAATGAAAGTTGACCTACCAGGATGCCAGGCAGAATGTTTTATTTGTTGGACAAATGGCAGATTGGCCTTCTGATTGTTCAGACTGCCTGTCGATCAAGCTGTTTGTACTAGTCTTTGATTGGTGCAAAATGTTCCATCATGATAAAGCATGAGCTCACAATCGCCTGCTACCAAAATGAATGTAACACAGATATTCATTTCGTGTGTGCAGGCGCGAGGCCCTCAAGGGCGTGAGACCCTGTGCGGTGGCACACGTCACACAGCCCATGTGACGTGTCTGCCTTCACTTGTCCACAATGAAGGCATTCATTCATGTCATATACTGCCCATACTGTAATACTGTGCAAGTTCAACTGACTCATCAAGTTATGTAAATAATGTGTTCCTATATACACAGTATGCTGGATCTACTGCTGTATTATTGGTGGGTCAAGTCCCGTTTGAGTTTAACATTTAGAAATGCCTGTGTACTGTGTTATATGTACCACAGTACACTGAATATACTGTATGACCCAGGACTATGTACCACAGTACATTGAAAATATGTTCATGATATAAAGGCATTCACTCCTGTGTGTGTGCGGTCATGTGCCAGGCTATGCGTAGCCATGGGAATGCAAGAGGCCTCTAGAACACAGAGCCCAGTGTTAGATTTCACTTGTTCCAGAGCACCATGTATCCTGCAACATTTGACCAACCTGAAGCTTGCAGGGCAGAAAATGGTTCTGTCAAGAAGCCACACTGTAACATCCAGTAATGCAATAACAACTGATAATGGAATACAAGTCAATAATATAATTATTTACCAATAATATAATATTATTCTTAACTATAACGTAATCACATTTACCCATAATGTAATCAATTCTTACATTATGGGCTGGGTTAATAAAATAATGAAAATAATATAATCGGTGCCATTATTGTAAAAATATAGTTATACCACTGTGTTTTTAAGTTTTATAGTGTCAGACTTCCACTTACTGTTACATCTTTCAAATAGCTGCTCAAAAACCTGACCAATCCTAACCCAATCATGGGCACAAAGCTATGCTATTGGCTCAGAAATGCTATTAGGTTATTAACAATTCTGACTTAATTAGGAGTTACTACTACATGTGTGGTTGCTACACACACGCTGATCACCACCCATAACATAACTACTGTACAGTCTGGCCTCTAAATGATCTATACATTCAGGGTTCATGTCTGTGGGAAAGCTAGCCCTGGTTGTGCTCTTTAATAATAGGGATGCTAACTATGGAAGTAAGTGTCTTAGCCATCACGAGCAGGCTAGTGTTACAAGCTCTGAAAGGGCGCATGCATGTCGAAACTCAACCACACATAGATATCATCTCTTTCATCCCCTCACACCCACCCTCCACAACAGTTCTGAAAATACTCAGGCCAACAGAAGACTAGCACTAAGAATAGTTTGACCTCTCCAGTATTTGAAAACCTGTCTTGCTAGAGATGAGGTTTGGACCAGTGTCCCTGATTATTGGGCTTTACTCCCTGCTGGAGGTCAGAACGCTATTAAACACAGAGCTGAAGCTCAGAAAGATGATAGATGAATTGAAACAGTGTCCAAGTCCTCTCGACCTATGTCTAGTAGACAGGAAGCTTGGTTGAATGAAGTGAAGGCATAAGCCACTTTGAAGCACACACTGTTGAGATATAACTACACCACTGTGACTTTTAAGACTGCAGCGAGGTTCTCGCTGAGATTATAGTCTGGAGACACTGTTCGGTTTAGCATTTGCTCTGCCACTCTGGATGGTGGACCAGTCGGTATCTAGTGGTGGGGGTGGCTAAGTGTGACGGCGTTGAAGTTGAGTGTTTTGATTCGTTGGCGGCAGGGGTAGAGCTGAATGAAGTGATACAAACAGTTGTATTGCTTGGTTAAAGGCTGCTCCCGTAGAATGAATATAAATCTAATGTCTATGCCTGCTAACAGTCCCCAATGAAGTGTGTCCTGACCTTATTAACCAAGAAGTGAATTTTGGGTCTGGTTAGACCGGGGGTGGGCAATCCTGGTCCTGGAGGGCCGCTGCCCTGCATGTTTTATATTTCAATTCAAAAGACTGTAGGCTACAAATTTCAATATAAAACATGCAGGTCAGCGGCCCTCCAGGACCAGGATTGCCCACCCCTGGGTTAGACCATGCTAGGGTGTTTGGATGTCTTCAATTCCATTGGCTGTCTGTGCAGCCAATGGCAGGCTAGTTGAGGGATCCTCTTGTGACCTGTTTGCCATCTTGCATAATATGAACTTCAGGTTCATACACAATGGTATTGAAATAGCAAACTGACTGGTGTTTACTTCAACCTTGACCTTAGTTTCAGTGCTGCAAACATAACATAATGTATAATAATGTGTGCATTACCTGTCCCTGACACATTTTATTCTGTTTAGTTTCTCTTTTCCTAATGTGATTATCTTTTATTTTTTTTTTATTTGTAAAGGTGGTGATATGTTATCATATCTTAATATTCTTATCTGAGAGGGTTCAACAGTATATAGGCTTACCACAAATCAATGAATAAGAGAGCCTATTATACTTAAGGGCATGTCTGTGCGGACAGTTTACAGTTCTGTCATGTAATGGGATTATGTGTTAACTAAGATTAGTAGTTGGTTAACTAATATTATTAGTTAGCCAGTTAAAGAGCTAAAGGAAAGAATGTTTAAGGGTTCAGAGAAAATGTATTTGAGACCAATACTGCCCTACAAAGGCAAAAGACCTTAACTCGCCAGAGTGTAGAATTGAGAAAAATTACTTTAAAGTTATTGTGTTGT
>JAOEGT010038844.1:0-23521 GCA_025447795.1 Speoplatyrhinus poulsoni | reverse complement strand
CCGGCCAATCTCCCGCTCCAATGACCCCTCACTCGCGAACAAGACCCCGAGGTACTTGAACTCCTTCACTTGGGGTACTTTAAATTGTCACACAAATATCCTTTAGCTAGCTGAAAGTACCATCGTCTCAAATACAGAGAAGCTATGTAGTACTGAAGGTGCAATTAACCTCATATAGCTTTCTGGCTCAGAATGGTGCGTCAGTTACCAGTAACCATGGTTTCTTTTAATTTGTCTGCTTCCTAGCTCAGATGTCAATGTCTTACTCTATGTAGGTATAGTCAGCTATTGCAAACTAATTGTAAGCTAATACACTTTTTGTCAAATTCACCAAATAGCTTACTGTTATCTGTGCGTGTTGAAAAAATAACCCAATACTTCTACACAGCCCTGGCTCCATAAATAGGAACATAAACAAAGTGGCGAACACCGCTCACATCAACAAAGACGTAGTGCTACGCTTTGCTTCACAATGTGTTTCAATGTGTGGGGCGACGCCGCGGAGGACCGCGGAGGGATATTGTTTTGATTTGGAGGAGGGATATTGTTTTTGTAGGAGATTTGGGGGAGATATCTTGGTACGATTATTGGGGCATGCCACTACAGATGAAGGAGAAGACTGAAATCTTCACACAGAAGGCAATCACACAACTGTTCTGAGTGGATGTGGAGATGTTTAGGAAGGGTCCCATAGTGGCCTCATGCAATGGCAAAAAAACGGGCATAAAATGTGAATGCAAACGTTACAGTACCTTTAAATCTGGTCGACTGGTAACATAGCAATAGATTGGTGCAAAATCTTATAAATAAATACAAAAAATGTGTGAAACATTAAAACATTTCTATTTCTGGTTAGGAGCTACAACACTTATCTAATGTGAAATGGGATAAGTACAGACATGACTTCATGAGCTTATACTCACTCAACCTGAAAAGCTTGTTTGCACTGTACAGTAGTTGTAGCTTAGTAATTCCAAGACATGCAATGCCATGACAAACACCCACACAACACCTACGTATGTCAGATAGAGAATATAACAGTTAATATACTGTACATACAGGCCCCTCTTGCTACTGTAGCTGATACTGTATCACTTTATAAACTACTGTCCATGTATTATGCAGTAGTAAACGTTGTTCAGTTATCTTTCAGATAATAAAATATAGCAGTACTTTAATGATCAAGAGTAATATCACCATCGAAGACAAAAACATTTACGGCAAGCAGGGAGCAGAATTTATTTTCAAAGATCACTTCACATAGTTTAAAATCTGTTTTCGACTGGGTTGCAGTACCCACATTTTTTTTTGTATTCTTTTCTTATTTATTTTGTATTTTTGAAGTTAATCGTCACATGAATTTAGAGGTTGCCATGGCGCCATAACACCACAACAATGACATCACTGCTGAACGACACCTTGTCGGTTGTAGTGTCTCGGTAAAGCAGCGGGAGAGCAAGGGGCCCCCGTCTGAGAGCTGGGAAAGGTGACGAAGAACCACCTCCTTGCCTCCACAGAGCAGAGCGGATGCAGGAGCCTCGCTCCATCCAGCGGACACAAGGTAAATGCACCACAAAGAGGCAAATGCTACTGACGCACCAGACTCCCCCTTTCAGCTCCTTGCTCGTGTCTTTTCTTAAACTCCCTCCACCAGTCACCTCCTCCTCCTGCTCCTCCTGCTCCTCCTCCTGCTCCGCTCTGGCAGGGGAGATAAGCTTTCTGTCCAATGCCAATTTTAAAGGAAGATTATGCGGTTCTGTCTCTAGAATCAATCTGCCCCCAACTGCTACATGGGAAAATGTAAAACACACAATAAAAACACACAAATGTGTATCCACATACATACTGTAGGCCTGGACACGCACACGTACTGTACCTACTTCATCAAACCTGACCAAACAAGACACCAGAACATAAATAAGAATAGTATAGAGGCATGACAGTCAAATGTGTACATTATTTATCACACTGGAGTGGTGCAGAGGTGCTAAAATTAGCTAATTTTCCCCAGGTGGTTATTAATTGTTACTCATGAATCTCTCTCTCTCTCTCTCTCTCTCTCTATCTCTCTCAAGCTCGCTTTCAAGCACATTATATGTGCTTGAAAAGATTCAGGCTAGCCAGAAATGAGAAAATCAAAACAGCAGAGTTTATAGCATACTGGATGTCTTCTTCCACCTACAGTATGCACACTGTATTTTATATCGCTAGCCACCTTTGAGAAGGGGTGCCTCACAGACGCCAATAGGGTCACAATGAATCATAGTGGTCCAGTGACTAAGCCCTGCACATGCACAACACAAAAATAATCCCCTCATTGCTACTGGCCACCAAGGGTTCATGTCCAGGTTGGCTGCCCGTTACCACGGAAACCAACAAGTGCATTGTTTGTAGGACCACGTATTGAATGCACCTTTTCTTCAGGGAGAGGGAGAAGGAAAAAAAGAGCAAAACGAAGATTCCATGTGAATGGGTCTACTGGCGCTTACCTCAATCACGCCACTATATACTGTATCCTGTGAGATCAAAGGGTGCATGTCCTCTCTCTCTCTCACATAACGTGAATCACATATTCACCCATGTTAAATGGCTGGAGGCCCCTGAGGAAAACTGCAACTTCTTGTGATTTTGTCGAGTATTTCACCCGCAGTAGGAGCTGCAATGTCAAAGTAAAACATGCTTTTGGGGTTAATTATCCTTTAAAGAAGTAGGAATGAATATAGCGCTGTAAAACGAAAGACCAAGATATGCACTTTTTACCTTTGCAGAGCTTTGACCTTCAGACTTGGGACAAATCTCCTGTGGCATCTGTCAATACGTTAGACTGGTATACAGGCCACGCCCCCTTTTGTGGGCTAAGAAATGACTCTCGCCATAGACCTCAATGCTAAATAGCAGTAGAAAACAAAACCAGTACTATTATATTTGTGCAGACATCGTCCGATGGCAATTTGGTAGACCCTACCGCCCAACCCTATGGACCAATCATAATTTTTATGTACAGAATACATTTCTACAATGTGTTAGTTATTAATTGCGGCACAATGTGATACATTCAGTTCAAAGCATAATTGCTAAATCTTGTTGGCCTAGCAACACCTATTGCATCTTAACCGTGCTGGAAAGGTGGATTCCTCCCTCTGGGATCCCTTCCCAAGATTTCTACTCTTTTGGGGTTTTTAATGGACGTTTTCCTTGCCTGGAGGGTGGAGCATGTTAAAGGGGTGTTGTTTGTTTCCCTGTGAAATATAGGCTGTACAGCCCTTTGATACAGTAATGTGATGAAGGGCTATATAAATAAACTTGGCTTGACTTGGCTTGACTAGCAAAAAGTCATTCACACATTCTGACACAGTCTGTTGTCTTGTTGTTGTTAGAGGGCTTATCAATTATACATAAAACTACATTTCTCTCTCTGCGTTGGCTAAGGGAACGTGTGATGCAACAACTTGACTGTACATTTCCTATTTCATTGTTTTATGCAGTGGGTGGGCATCATCACTGCAGCTCATGTTGCCAAGAAACTAAGCCATTGGAACAGAAAAGACATTCCTTGCAGAGAGGAGAAGCAACATTGCTGCACGCTGATATGCTGTTTATGTCGTGGTTATATTTTCAATAATGACAGCAGAAAACATACTGCACTCGCTGTGCAGCGTAACTTGAGGCAACAGAGGCAGCCCTATTGGAAGGAAAATCAGGACTCACGCAGAGAAACGAAGCACTAACTCCCAAAATAAGTCTTGCATTGAAGCAAGACTCCACTGTCCCCAAGGTTTCTAACACCACAGCACACACACGCAGACCTACAGTACAGCAAAGGAAAATATATGTTTAATTTAATTCAAACATTTTTTTTTTTATCTAATCTAATCACATTTTTGGTCTAAAAAGTCTACTAAAAGATGAAGGCCCATCTGATAATAATTGAGGCCATGCAGTTTCCTAATCTCAAATCATATTTGATCTGCTGTGCCTATAGATTTAATGAGAATGTGAGTGTTTGAATTGTATGTGAACTGCTATAACAAAAGGTCCTGACACACAAGCTTGAAGGCTTGCTGCCATGGAATCCTATGGTGTTGATATCACCATGAATTGGACCCACTACTGGACCCACTACTGTACAGTACCTCAACCTGAAATTGGCACCTACTGTATATTTCTAGGTATCTGTACAACATGCGTGTTTTTAGAGGGAATCTAATGGCTGAATATTGTGCTGGGACAAGCTTGAACTTTGGATGAAGTGTTACAGTACCTGAGGCAGAACATAGACATCTGCGGTGTCAAAAGACACCATGTGGACACCAAGAATGCATTCAAATGTGCATCCATACAGAGCATGGCTTGAAAGCTGGCATTCGTATTTAACAAATGTCCTTAACAATGTATGAAGTGTAATGGTAAATGAAACAAACATTGATTAAACATTCAGAGACCAATATACAGTACACATAGTTTTACATGAAAGACATGACGTGTTTTTCTGTAACATAATGTACTGTAGCATCTGTAACAAACGCAATGCACATCACATAAGCTTGTTTTGTTGCTAGTAGTTACAGTATACTGCAGCTATGTTACTCCTGCTCCGTAATGTTTTGGATAAATGCATCTGCTAAATAACATATTTCTGAAACTCAAATACCTCTTCTATAGTATTCTATTTGTGAGAATCACTTGTGATACAGAAACAAATACTGTAGAAGTAATATTTAGTAAAAATTAGTTTTTAATACATATTTTAGTAAATATACTAAAACTGCTTGATATGCTAAAACCAAAGCGTTAATGCCGCATTAACTCCATTAGTCAGCTTGTCAAAGTTGCTAGAGATTAATGTACAGAAAAGATAGATCATATGCCATTTCTGGCTTCGTGCATGTTTTGTACACAGTATAGCTGCCATAATGTACTGTCTTGCACAGTATGCATGGTGTTTCATTTGCATATGTGAGCTTATAAACACCCAAATCTGTTTTGTATGATTTTGTGTGTAAACTAAAAAAAGATAATATGGCAGAGAGAAGATTACACCATCGATCCTGCGGGACAGGTCTCTTTAATCACCCAACCATTCTTTCTCCTTTATGACCCTCCCATTATTCCTCCATCTTTCTTGTTTATTCTCCCATGCATCTACCCCCTCACATAAATCCTCCACTATAACAGGCATCGTACAGAATACAGCAGCAATGCACCTCTGCAAATGCAACTTCTGATATTGTGCGAAGGTACAGTAGTGACACTCACACTGTAAACATACTGTACTATTATTAGTAACAATGTTTTATAGGTTAATTTTCATGCAGCCATTCTTTTTGCTTCTTGCTCTCTGCCCTTTTTGTCCTGATCCTCTCCCCGTTGTGAGCCATGAAAAACTAGGTGTCGACCAATTTCCTCATATAAAGAGCATGTTGCTCACTTTTTGTCTTTCATCACCGCGTACTGCGAGACTGAATCAATGCAATGGAAGGAGGCAGCCCCAGTCGTCAGGCAGACAGCCGACAAGATGAGAAGTGGCAAAAACAAGGACATGCACGCACACACACACACACACACACACACACACACACACACACAATCGCACACAAACAGGCATAAAGAGTTGTGCCAACAAACACTGTCATATGGATAAAAATACAAAATATTACAAAGGCGGCGATTTGAACATCAAATATATTTGTAATCAAATTTTGCTCTGTCCATATTTGCATTCACATGCGGTCGTGTGTGCACGTGCGCGCGCACGCACGACCACGAGCGAGATGAAACACATCCTCATAAAGAACAGGATATTGGAGGCAGCTGTGACAAATGATCAAGGGGGCGATATCAATAACAGAATGGCTCTCACAACACAGTGGACAGCTGCAGTTTCATTGGACGTGGCCCTCATTAAAACCGCTCAAGGTGGACTCTGCATCCGTCACCCAACCTCTCTTTTCAGCCACTATTTTCCCATGGCTCCTCCTGTCCTACATCTTCGATATACAGACAAATTACATAAAAAGCCCCGCTATGCTGTTATTTAAATTAACAAGGGGGATGTAACCAGGCAGATGTGAACTTGGCAACGCAAGACTGGATTCAGGATAATTAGATTGGGTGTCACAATGTGCCAATGCCCAACTTTGAGACGTCGAGTCCGAAAGAGCGGAGCTAAATTAGCGGGAAAATAACTACTTTACATTATTTTTTCTCTATGATAACCATAACCCTTGCTAAAAATATTGGGAAGAGGGCTTTCATGTACAGTAGTAATATAGGTACATCATTATCTAAAACATTTAGCTTCCAAATATCAACTTGTACTGTATGACACACCAGAATCCATTCATACATGTACTGTACAAGTACTGTATATAAGCACTTGCAAACGTTTATTGTTGTGGAGTTTATATACGTTATAAATAGGTTCAGTTTTCTCAAAACATCGTAGATGTTGGTTCAGCTTTGGCTTCGCTATATAACCTCGAGAGACCATCCTGATTTCGCAAGATTCAGTTTAATTTCGCTGTGAGAATCAGTCTGGAAAGCATAGGAATAATTTTTTATATGTCCGAGTGCTACCATACAGTAGTTAACGGCTGCTGTATGGTAGCCGTTGACTACCATACAACAAAGGTCCCATAATGTGGAAGTGACATAGGCTCTCTATTAGCCACCTGCCTAGTATGGAGTGTTCCAAAAAAGTCACCTGCCACTTCAGCCATGACTGGTGGTTTTCAAATACCTGCTTTGCTCATGATTTGAATACATTGCCTGCTCTCTTCATATACTACAGAGTGAGATGTTGTGATTCACAAACAATGGATTTTGTTGTGTTTGTTAACAAAGACACTATGACAGGTGTAGTTATAGAGGTTGTTTGCTTTTTATTGTTGTTTTTAAGTGATAATTTGGAAGGGCTGCTACAATATATATATAGCATAGTTCTAAGAGGGGGGAAAAACAAGTTGAGTTAATTATGTGGTCATCGTGGTTGATGACAAACTATGTCATCATGTCACCATGATGACCAATTCATTAATTGCACTAAACCATCGTTAATAGAGAACCTCAAGCCCATATGGCTCTATCTACAGTGTTTAGCCACATTCAAATGTAATTTTCTTCATAATCTTCCTATTCTCATTAGCTGAGTGGTGAAAGTGGAGGGAGCAGAATAGACTGTAATAAGACTACAGTATATGTCCTGTACACATTTTGTACACATTTGTTTCAGTGGTTTTGGGGGAAAAAAAAGTTTTAACTATTTTGCGGACGCCCAGGTTGTAGGCCGCAGACCTGCATAGTTCATATTTTATTAAAATATCTATTTAGGTAGTGAACAAAGAAACAACGTACCTGACATATAAACTTGGGAAACAGTTTTAATTATATTAATTTTCTGGAGGTTTAAATAGCTGAGGTCAAATTGACCCCAAGGATAATAGATGCTAGTACATTTGAGTATAAAATGAATATTTAATTGTTTAGAAATGCACAAGAATATTGAGAGATTTTTGCTAAGTGAAAGCAAACTAATAACTGTATTTTTACTACAGTATTTTTTTGGGTGATTGAACCGATTGCATTGTGTTTCATGTGTTGCAATTCAAACAATGACAACCCAAAATCATCTCATAACGATCATATTATCACTGTAAAGTGTTCTTATATTCTTATAATATTGTAATATGAAGAACCAGTGAATAAAACACTGAAAAATATTGTTATTCCATGCACAGACACAGTGATTCCAACGAACGAAAATATACGGTGGCAATATTTCATGGCTGAGAGCAGCATTTGGTGACTCAAGAAGACATCAACATATCAAAAAGCCTTTGCTCTGGTAGCAGCTGTGGCCTTTATTTTCTCTCCAGAGGACACCACAATATCCCACAGTGTCACTAAGTAAATTAAGACATACTGTAGCATTAGGCTACATTACATATTGGCGTATACGTTTATCCTTCTGATTTTGTGTTGCCACTTGCTTCATCATCCACCCAGGCAGCAAAGCGCCAAAGTTCTTCCTGTGCACTTGGCTATGCAAATCACAGGCTCTGCATTTTCCCCTTGTGTTTGCATGGGAAAATGCATGCGATTCTGAGGTTTGTAAACGACTGGGTTGACAAAAACAACTCAAATGATACACCGTCGGTGACCAGTACAATTAAATAGGGTCATAAATCAACAACATTTATGACTCAAGGACAAAAATAAATCTGAGGTCAGCAATTCTTCTTACAAACATAGACTGTTAGACTGTTTGAAATGGAGATTAAACTGACTGCATGCACAAATAGCAGCATGTAGACAGGAAATGAGAGCTATTTATTTTGAATTTAAAGTCAATTCAGGGAAGAACAATGAGACTAAAGCACTCACTGAGGTTATGAGAAACCTGTTTTGAAAGCTGTACATTTGATAGCTGTACCTCCCATCCCATTCTAAAGCAGACTGGAACACTTTTGGGAATTCAATTATGTACAAGGTCATGGATTCCATAAACTCCCTACAGAGTGGAAAAGCTTATTGGCCATATAATTACAGCCTAGAGTTTTTATTTTTATCTCATTATGGGATCAGCTAAAGATGAATAAATGTTCTCCTGTGCAGTTGCTATAGTTTCATTACAACAAAGAAAGTCATTAATGAGGCAGGAAGAGATTCCTTACAACCTTTTATGACATGAAACCTGTATTATCTATAAAGACTTTGCAGCTGCCAAAATATAGAGGGTTTAGCATTCCCACAAATTATTTTATGGTCTGTCACTGTAGGATTATTTACGAATCCATTAACTCCTATCTTAAAGCGGGCCACAGAACATCTTGAGCCAGAGAATTCACTCCCGCTGTACTAGAAGACCTTACAAATAATAGGAAAGAACACCTTAGTGTAATAGATAATCCAACATATTAGGGTTTGGCAGGAACGCCTGTCATAAACAACAGGAATTTTCTTATAGGCTTTATGAGTAGTATAGTGCGCTTATGGTATTAAAGTAGCCTATAATGGACCCGTTTGATTACATTTATTTTCTCATGTCTTTTGTACATGTTTAAAATAAATGTTAAACAGAGTTCCACAAAATAAGTTATTTTAGGAGTGCTAAAATCAAATGCACATTTAGTACTTAATTAAATGTTGAAATTAAAGCAGAAAGAATTATACAATGATAAAGCGATTCTATCTACACAGGTTGTATTCTGAATAAAGTATAAACATGAATAATTAGACTGGACATACAGTGTATATGATATGCATACCACCATGACACAGCAGCAGTCATTAAAGCACAATGAATGCAGCCCCACTGCTTTCACCATGGATGAGGTGGTACAATATGAGGTACAGAACGATGATGTAACCAAATGAGAAGCGAAAGAAGGCCAGTCTAGATGAGTACTACTGTGTTGTGCCAGAGCGCCTCTGCTTTACTCCCACGTTCAGACTCTCTTCACACTACCAACATGACCCCACCTTCCCCCCCCTCCCGATTCAGTTTACTTATGTGTTAGTCTTTTAGCAGACACAGCGGGATGGTCTAGTGGTGTGTGTGTTGGGCTCCCAGCTGAAAGGTTGTGCGTTCGAACCCCGGTGTTGACATGTAAGCATCCTTCAGCAAGATGCTTATCACCCTCCCTGCTTCCGGTGGTTGGTTGCACCTTGCGTGGCAGCAATCACCATTGGTAAATGTGAGGCAAAAATACTGGAAAGCGCTATATATAAATGCATTCCATTTACTTTTATGCAAACCAACACACAACAAGAACTATATGTTTGTCAATTGTATCTAAGGCGCTATGACATGTCAGTCTTCTCAAGCAGAGCATTCTGTTATCGGCCCTCACTAGATACTGTACCAATGTAGATACCGAGTACGTCAGGTTCACAGGAGGCAAGCAACATCATCATTACAGTAGAAGAAGAGCTACATACATTTAGCAATCCCAACTATCTAAAGATCTAGTATGTGTAGCTCTTGCATAGGACGTCTTCTGAGCTTAAGGCGACAACTTAAGGCATGGTTTGAACCTGTCTTCAAGACACGGCTGTTCGGGTGCAAATCAACCATCAACCAAGATTGTTTTGGATCATCCTTCAGCCACTCAGACAGACAGCTACCAAATAATCCAACATGTTACCCTTTATTCCTGACAGTGTTATTCCATTATCAGCAGTATGCAGAGCCACATGCGCCCACTCATCAGATCTTCTGCGCTGTTATATAAAGATATATCTGTTGTGAGGATGCGTCAGACACTGTTGTGCAATAGCATTAAAAATACCTCAGGGTCAGAGGGAAGCTGAAAGCCGAATAGCGTGAGAGGTGAGAGTTCCGCCACATACAAAAAGTCCACGTCCTGTTTGGTTCTGTACGCTGATTGCAGTCATTGATTGAGTGTAAGGGAGAGAATAGCAATGTGTATGGTGATACAGTAGACCTTCAGTGTGTCTGCTAACAATACTGTAGCTTGTCAAATGAAGAGATGTGCCAGAACAGTCACTCTGTCAATTACATTAATGCTTGGGTATAAAATACTTGTGTCAGGCTAAGTGAAATCAAATTAGATGAGTCAAACTACAGTGCACTTTTGGGTTTGTTTATGTATGTAGGCTATTGGGCCCTATTTTAACACTCTAAGCGCACGGCCTAAAGCGCAAGGCGCTAATTGGATTTAGGGCGTGTCCAAATCCACGTTTGTTATTTTAATGGCAGATAAATGGTCAGTGTGCCGGGCGCATGGTTCAAAAGGGTTGGACTTACTCTCTTCATTATTCATGGGTGTGTTTTGGGCGTAACCCACGATTAACCAATCAGAGTTTAATCTCCCATTCCCTTTCAAAATCCAGAATCCAGGCGAGCTTGCATCATAGGCGAATTGATATTATACCCGTGGGTTTGTGAAAGCGCTGGAGCAGACCATCTAGGCAATAGCGAGATACCTCAAATATGTTTATGTAGGTTACACACTTATGATATTTCACATTTAATCCTTTGCATATTTGTGCGCTCCTCAGACTCATCATAACACAAGCATCTATGCCTTCAATGCCATAGAGTGCTCCCTCAGAAGCTCTGTCCCACACACTGTACACACTGTCAAAGCTACTGTATGATAGTTAAGTAGATATTAGCGCACCCTTAAATGTCTTCCCCCACTGTTCTTTCCCCATTGTTTGTGTGTGGAACTGAAATGATCAACAAAAGCATGGAGAATTAGCATGAGCCTATGAGAACAATATAGGAAGGAATAGACAATAATGCCTGCCACTCAAACAGACAGAGAGGTATGAAAGTGGCATGTACTTTCAAAACATAATTAGAATCCCAGACAAATTTGCGGAGGACCCCTTTCACAGGTAAACCAGCTGAACCAGCTGAACAAATAAACATGTATAATGTATTTGAATGTTAATCATGCAAACAGAAACACCCAGATACCCAAGAATCGCAATCAAATGTGCACACTCCATTCTTGTGCCCTCGTACAGTTGTTCGTTTTCCTCAAGGACACTTGCTAGAAGTGCCTACACATACAAATAGAATAGTCTGTCTATCTTGGTAAAGTGACGGGATGGCAGTACAAAGGAAAAGCAATGGTTCCATCGGGGAGGATTGTCTTGCTAATGAAGTGTGGAGCCATCAAGGGCTGTGTATGTCACCAGATTTACAGCATATACTGTAGCAGCCCTGCGTTTCCCTGCAGCTGTAAAACCATAAGGGACGTGATTGAAGTGAATTAGACTTGAGTCAATGACTGACCTCTCTAATCAGAGACAGTCAGTGGTCTTTTGCAGTCAGTGGTCTTTTACACTTTGCAAAGAATGCATTTTTCATTCTTGTGATTGCTTTATTAATGTGGACGGAAAAGATGACTCTGCCAAATCTGGCCAGCTAAGCTTACTAGACATCCTTTCTTACACTCTCTCTTCTTAAGGTGTTACAGAAACACCTTGGTCCCACTCCACAGACATCTTTTGCAATAGCACAAAACCTACAGGCATGAAATATTCAGCTCCAGAAATAGAAGAAATCAAGACTGTGACAATGATATAAAGATTGCATCACAAATACATATGTAGTGGGATGAGGTACACAAAACAGACACTGTAGATAATGCTTGGCATGAACTCATTCCGCACAGTTAAATTACCATTGGTCACCATTCAGGCTAGGCACATATGCTAACTAGACATTCAACGTGACGTGCTTACTGCCATGGTAACATAAAATCAAATCAGTGATTTAAAGCCAGACACCGCAAGCAAAATAAAATGAATGGAATTGACTTGCTGAGGCTTTGTCTAGGTTTTGCTACTACCCATGAAATTATTTGATTAGGTTTGAAATTGCTTAGTAACCTGCTGTTGTACTTATCACACGTTTCTACTGAAATAAAATTGGTAAAGGCATGATTTAAATGGCATCCACTCTAATAGCAGGAAAGACAACCTTTCTGCCAATAGGCCTGATTACCTTTGAGTTGGTATACTTTGGAAGAGTGATCAAGGTTGTTTCTCATTCATACTGGATTTGACTACTCTCACCTGCTCATAAGACAAGGATGCTCAACTCAATGGGACATTAATAAAAAAATGCTCATAAGTTCTGCACAATTCTCTGTGTGGTAGAACATTGATGGCATGCAATAATATGCAATGTGATTAGGAATTTCAAAGTAATCGATGAGCATTTAAACTATAACGCTTGCGTGTGCACGCACTTCGGCTATAATTTGCCTTAAATGTAAATTACACACACGCAGGGAATGCAGTCTGGAATTAAAATCCTATATTCAGCATCTGAAACAACAATTAGTTCCATCATTTGGAGAGAGGTGGGAGAGTATAGCGGCAAGTCTGTGGTGGAAATATGGATGACGGGCTAAAGTCCATAGCAGAGAGGCATGAGAAGGTATATTATGAAGGAGTCAGATAACGAGAGAAGGCAGAGAAGAAGAGAACCAGAAGTCTCTGGGTGGCTGACGATTTGTAGAGAGGGGAATGGCACAGTAGAGGAACACGCGCTAATGGGGAAGCAAATGGCCAAATTCAACAATAATGAGAATAGAGCCCCCCCCCCCCCCCCCCCCCCCCCCCCAATGGGGGTGGTATGGATGATGTTTCGATGGCAAGGAATGGGTTAATAGAGAGGAGGGAGAGATATAGATAAAGGGGGGGGGGAGAAAATGGCAGAAGGGAAGATGATGGGGGAGGAAGGGACACAACGGACCCAATAGATAGGACAGGGGGGAGGGGGTTAAGCGTGGGCAGCCGCCAGCCACGGAGACAGATAGACGGCCAGCAATAGAGGACTAATTAATAGTCAGAAAGTGCAGTCAAGCAGGCGTGAGGATTGGAGCACCGCAGGCAGCTCTGAGCTGGTGGATGACTGGCTCTCTGCTCGCTCTGCCTCACATCAGCACCTAAATACTGCAACACCGTGTAGTCACACATGGTGAACAGTGCACACACACACACACACACACACACACAGAGGATAAGCGGGGAGCGAGGGGCGAGAGAGCAAAATGGGGGTGGATGGGGTGAAATCCACTACACGTTAATAAGAGGAGGAAAGAAGGTTTCTCTGGGGATTTTACAGTGGTGGATTGGCACAACCATGGACGCACACACACTCACACACACACGCACGCACGCACGCACACACGCACACACACAGAAATGTGTTTCACCGTGAAAGAAATGCATTTCCAGGCACACAAAGACAAATGTGCCCGCACAGCTCATCATACACACGCGCCTGCTGCACGCACAAACATACACGCGCACGCACATACACACTCACAACAATATCGGTTGTGACTCGACCTTCGAAGTTGTGCGCTAAGCTGGCGCAGTTTAGCCCGTGGGTGAGCGAGCGCCGGGTGGCGCCCCCCTCCAAAACACACACACACAAATACAAAAACACACTGTCTTCTCCGTCCACGTCTGCTGACCTTACCATGTGTGCGCCACGGTGAAGCGCCTCTGTTTGTGGATGTTGTTGTTGATTAGCATGCGTCGCAGCAGCCGTGGGGAGTTCCGGGGAGAGAGCCGCGGGGAGATGGAGGAGGGCGAGCGCCGGGGGCCACGGGGTCTCTCCGGCTGCAGGAGGTTCTCCCTCAGGATCTTCACCAGGTCCTCGTTCAGGCCCGAGTGCTTTGGCATGGGCGGCACGGCCAGGGTGTCCTGGTGGGTCACCGCCATGCCCACCCCGACGCCGCCCGGCTGGGCCATGCCTGCTGCCGCCGCGGGCGACACCTCCGACGCCTCCAGCGACAGACGCTCGCAGGGAAGAAATGTCCCCCACCTCACCACTGTCCCGTCCCCCACCCACCCCCCCACCCCACCCCCAACCCCCACCGAGTCGGGACCGGAGACCACGGACGATGGAGGAAGCGCGCGCGTCGAAGCGGCGCGCGTCGAAGCGGCACGCGTCCTAGCCGGGGCGAGGGCGAGAGTTCTGGCGCTCTCCTCTGTAGTGAGATGAGCGATCTGCAGAAAGGCTCTTAATCCAACAACAAGATCCTTGATGTTGGAAATGGGGAGTTGTAGGGGGAGAAAGGGGGAGGAAGAAACACCCCCGCAAAAACCCAAATGCCTGCTGGGAAATCCGTCAAGCCAAGCAGTCAACAGAGGATCTCCCCCTTTGGACACTCAGCTCCGCTGCGTGTCTCTCTCTCTCTCTCTCTCTCTGCAGCGGAACCGAGGATGCCTTAGGTTGAATGGAGAGGATGAGGGGATGAAGGAGGAAGGGAGGGAGGGAGGGAGGTTGGAGGACTGACAGATCCTTACTATTTTCCTTTCCTTTTCTTTTTCCCTTTAGTTTCTTTCTTCCTCTTCCCAAGCAGAACTAAAGCGCCCTATAGTCCAGCATGGCGACCGGCTAACGCACTTGTGCTGAGCGGGATCCCAGTGAGGAGGTGGTGATGGTGATGGGAGTGGCGGAAGGGCAGGGGGGGTAATCCGGTGCACAACACCGGTCCAGCCACGCGCAGTCTCGGGAGGGGTGCGGCGCGGTGCGGCCCGATTACTCCGTTTGTCCTCTGGCTGGCTAACCAGGTGCTGCCACGAGCACGGCACACACACGCACTTACTGCAGCTGATTCCCCTGCCGCTGACAGCCTGGCAGCGGAGCGCAGCGGAGCGCGAGAGAGAGAAAGAGAGAGAGTATGTGCGTGCGTGTGTGTGTGTGTGGAGGGATGAACTCCTCAACAGCGCTGAACAGTGTTCCTATTAGGCCCTCCTTTTACTCTCCCCTCCTCAGATTAGCTCAGCCCTGCGTCGACACTACTCCTTATCTGAGCTAGTACAGAGAGAGAGAGAGCGAGAGAGAGAGAGAGAGAGCGAGAGAGAGAGCGAGAGAGAGCGAGTTCAAGCATAACAATCAGAAAGGAGCAAAGAGGGAGGGAAAACGTGCGATAGAGAAAGAGGAACCCACAGATATTGCAAGCTTGACTGACAGCACACTATTGAGTGTGTGTGTGTGTGTGTGTGTGTGTGTGTGTGGCAGCAGCTACTAAAAGCACACATTAGTTATTCAGTAACCCTGAGTCCACATTCGTTAATGTGAGGAGACATCCGTAGTACAAATAGAGTCTGGGTGTGTCCCTACACTGCATGGCAGTGTGTGTGTGTGTGTGCGCGCGCGTGTGTGCGTGTGCACGTGTACAAATATCTGTGCTCACAAAAAAAAAAGAAGACAAATAAACAAGGGCAAAAACGAGGATACAGAGGGAAAAAAAAACACACCATCCATTCAATCGCATCATGTGGCTTAGTGCCAGAAAATGCCGCTCTCATTTTCCCCCAAATAGTCTTTTAAATGAGGCTAGTAGCCATGCTGGTAAATATGTAAATATCCTCTTCTAAGCCGTATGCAATATACTGCCCCTAGGCACACCTCTTTCCTGCCTAGCAACCAGTAACGAGCGCTGAATAGGAACCTGCCGCCTGTTCACACTCAATCCGACCAACCAAGCACCTTTGGTACCCATGACTGACGCTTCCACAGTGTCTGCCTTCAGCCAATCACATTCAGCCCTCATTAAACCCCTGATCAAAGTGCAAGCTGCTTCACATTAAGTCAGCCAATTCGACTATGCAGGGCAGGGCTGCACAGAGGACGAGTGGCCCGGTTTCTTGTGGTTTATTGGCGTACATGCAGGTTCTGTTTGCGATCGCTTTTTAGAAAAAGATTTGCCACTTCAGGCAAGCCAGTTCCCTGCACCTGATATAATATTAGATATCATTGATACCATGAGCCCTAGAGGACATTCAGAAAAACAACTCCGGTTTTACAATTGTCTTGTAAAAGCTAAATGATTGTATTAAAGGGCATTGTGCAATTACTTGCCGTATGAGTGTTGAGTACAAATGTGTCCCTGTTACGCCACGCGCACACACACGCACGCACACACACACACACATAAACATAACAGGCCTGTGTGCTTTGTCCATTCATGTATCCAATCCACATTCATACAAAAAAAATGCACTTTTTGATAACACAGGGATTTCAATGTGATTGGAAGCAAACTGATAATTTTGTTATTATCATGCTCCTGAAATAGCTTGTCCAAAAGAGGGGGTTACTGAATTGCATAATTGCATAATAATACAAGGTTTAACACAGCACGTATGCCTTTAAGACTAGCGTGTTCGTGGCAAGTGAAACATACCAAGTGAGCACACATGCGTTCGTTAGTGGTCATGTGTCTCTCTCTGCCGCAGAGACTACAGACTACATGAACTACATCTAGTGTGGCACGTTTTGGGGCACAGGTCCAGGTGTCATTGCATTCAACTGATTCATGTCGGCTGCGTTCTGCTCAGGTTGTGTACTACACAGTACAAGCGTTTAATTGCTTCTCTCTCTAGCGTGCTGTACATATTCCCAACAAGCTAAATGACAGGTCCAGCTAATGAAACACAAATTACAGCTCTGGATAAATTAGTAGATATAGTTGTAACCCATACACTTATGTGAAAAGGGCAGAACACAGCTAATCAGAACATTTACTACAATTACAGTACAAGTACTAAAGGTTTAGTAAGCGATTGTAAGATAATACACTTTTTGTCAATATCCCCGAATATCTCCTCGCTATACGTTATTTGACCATTCTCTGTGCGTGCTCAATCTGGTACACAGCCCAGGCTCCATAATGAGGAACAAATTGGTGCAGACCTCACACAACAACAACAACATCCTAGCATTCCCAATACATTTCCTATGTGTGGGGTGGAGCTTCCAGGGGAGCAACCTATGACGTTGAATGGGAGAGATATTATTGTTTTGATTTGAGATTAAATTTAGTGAGCATTCTCAAGAATGCCTTACTACATCTATAAGTATAGGTAGGTTGGACATACCAGCTATAGGTAAACCCAGCAATGTAACAAGGTAACATGTTTACCTCATTTCACAGTGATGTTTAAATGGGATGCTTTAAAAGGTGGGAGGAAACCACATTATCTGGCAAAAACCAAGCACAACCCCATGCAGAATAGAACCCATACAGATTATCCAGAGAGATTTCCATTTGGGACAGTAAAATATTAAACTCAAATCAAAAGTGGAAAAATACAGAAAATCTTTATAAACGAAAAGGTAAGCATGTGGAAACTGTGCCATGGCATTCGTATTGCCTTGTGACCAAACATGGCATAAACAAATTGACATATTAACTAAATGAATTTGATTTGTCGATTATCACACTGAATAGGAAATAGTAATGGCAACATGAATATGGTACAAAGGACTGTTTAGCAGCGAAAATCTATAATATAAAGATGATTTTGCCAAACACCGTGTGAATGTTCGCCTAATTGTATTAACAATTCGCGTAATAGTAAAATGCAGCTTTGATGCACAGACAAGATGCGGCAGTTAAACAATGAAAGCCATCAAACAGCCCTACAGTTTCATTGCCTTACAACTGCCAAAAGTAGATGGCAAGGCAGACGGAGGAAACATCTTAAGATGTTCTCCCACATGGACTCCTGTTTCTTTTCCTATACTTGCCTCTCGCTACACCACTCTCATTTTTATCACTGTTTCTGCCTCCAATCTATTGCTTTTTCTCTTTCCTCACAGTTAGGGTTGAAGCACGTACGCATTTCATTCGTTACCAGGGGCGACCTGAAGGGAAAGGAGGGGGGCAAGAGGATTGGCGAAGAATGAAGTGCTGGAAGAACAAAAGACAGACGATGACGGAGATCGGCACGACACACAACTCTCTGCATCTCTTGGCTTCACTCACTCACTCACACACACACACACACACACACACACACACCATTCAACAGGATCACAATTGTTATTTGTAATGATGACTGGATTTCTGCTTAAGGGTCACTATAGGAGGGCAGATTGTCTAATGATCTGAAATTAAACTGAAGCTCGCCTCGTGAGACCACCCTGATCTCGCAAGGCTGGCTTTCCTTACCTGCTCTTTGAAATACTTTAGGGGGATTTACTTAAATCTTACGCTCATATATCATGGGAGTTTAGGTCAAAATTATACGTAATAATATACAGTATAAACATGTAAGAAGTACTTTACAAGTTATTTACTTCTGTTATATGTATATGCAATATTTTCTCTGATTATATTTCCTTAGTGATACCGAGCTTTAATGTGAAAATCTTTGAGTTATTTAATATGGGTACTGTATATAATGAACTTAATCTTTCCAAATTATTTCAACTCCAGTACAATTGTGGCCAAAGTTTCACAGACACAAGCAAGATACACTTTCATACCAGCACGGTAGAGGCATCAAAAGACTAGCGCTAGTTCAGCCAATGAACACAATGGGTGGCTGGTTAATTCACTGAATACAGTACAGTGGGGGAAATCTTTCATTTTAAATGTCAGCGTTGTGAACTTTAGACCATTGACCATTTATGCTCGTACAAAATCCACAACTATCGGCTGGCTAGTAAGCTTACACATGGCACAAAGTTTCACAGCTGTTTTGTAGTCTGCTCTGTTTCCAGTAGAACATCCACACACAACAAGTGGACAGGAGCACAAGAAACATTTCTGTGCGCGTGTCTAAAATCCATCTGGACAAAGGAGCCTTAAAAGAGCTTTGCATTTGTTGACTGAAAGCAGCTATTAGTTATCAGATGACTGCTATCACCACGTTCATTACCAGACCATGACATCGACACATGGTGTAGGGTCCTGTAATATAGGTTAATAGCATTATTTTTATTTTCATAATGATACTGATTGTGATAGTAGCACATCAAGACAAAATGTTCTATTAAAGCTACAGTATGGCTTGTTGATCATGTACTGCATGCACACATTGGTTACCTGGATTAACCAGGGCTAAGAGGCAGGTCTATGTAGATGCTTCTGTCAATTCTATGGCACCTTTCACAGGGGATGTTGGGGACAAAACTGCAGAGCTGCACTGTGCTCAGTCCATCTAAAGATAACCCCCTGTCTCCCTCCAGTGGCCATCTTTATATAGTGCATATCAGATGTAACGCAAAACCTGAACTGATTGGAAATGATACATTGATTTGTGAAAAATAAACTGCAATCCATTTTAATAACAAAAAAAAAAAAAAAAGAATAAATATATATTCCTTATAGCTCAGTGGCTTTATGGTTATGAAATTATTTCCATTCCATTTTTAAACGTAATTGGTTAACACTGTAATGAGTTAATATTGGCATCGGTTCTTTGCAATGTGCATTATATGCATGCAATTTCATACAATAATGGATACTAGTATGAATCACCTTAAGGAACTGCCATTTTCAGGAAAATGTTCCTGACACATTGGGCTACTTGTGGTAACTTTGCCCACTAGAGGGCAGCAGCTGTTCAGAAATGTTTCGAAAGAGTCCCGCTCTCACATTTAGAAGCGAAACGGGACGTGGTCAATACACAATAATAAAGACATCTCACACGAGCAGCCATGACATTTTGTCTAAAGACAGGCTCACATATTTATTTTCTTACGTTACATGACATTCACTTTGCTCTGGGCTCATCGAAAGCTTTCCAATGGTGTCAGATGACCACACGCATGATGGGGACACCCAAATCTCAAACGGGTTCTTCAGCAATCTGCGCTGTCAGAATGCTAGATTAGTTTCCTATAAGAGTTGACATTTTCCTTGTACAGTTTTACCATTATGTACTGTAGCGCTTGCCTCCGATGACTCACAGCCCAACTAAGGCATATAGATAAAATACACCTGGCCAGTGTGAATATGGTCTTTTGAGAAATAATAGAGAATAAAAGAGAAGAGGGCTGTAAATAATCAACAATTTTCAGTGTACAGAACAAGTTTTCCAACCGACAAGAATTCACAAAGGAATAAAAAAAACAAAATAAATAAATAAATAAAGAATAATAATAAAAAAAAAAACATTCAACAGATGGCAATATAACATTACCTACTGTGAATTCTTGAAGTATCTGCTTTATCAATTGCTACAGTAAAAAAAAAAAAAAAAGAATTCACAAAGGAGCAAGCAAAGGAGGGTTCAGAATGAAAGGAAGGGACTGCTTTGAAATGGCAGTAAAGATAACATCAACTGCACCAGACAATTCAATGCAAGCCTTGCTTGGCTTGGCTTAAAATCAAGAGCCGCCATGATACCTGAGACAGAATCTGTAATTTCTTCTTCTATTTTTCTCTCTCATGGAATCAGAGTCACTCCACGGATCATCTCTTACTCTGTCCATCATCTCCTCACATTCTCCATTGAACTGATCTTGTTCTCTTGACGTCTCGGAAGTTGGTTTCCATTTGGCAAATAGACACTGTTAACCCACACAGCCAGCACAGCAACCCAGACAGATGTGCCTAATTCAACTGCATCCCCACTGATGGACAAAGGTCACAGCCTCACCTTTTACCAGCATGAACACACATACACACACAAACACAAATGCACACACACAGAGTACACATACTGGTATATAAATATATAAACTAGAGGCTTCCTGTCCCTGGTGCACACACAAAATTAATACTGTAAATGCCCTCTTGAGAGGATGTGTGATAGAACTGGCCTATTCTGGAAATAAAGCCGACACACTTTCAGCTTCAGAGGAGAGTGCAATAGAGTCATGGGCATGGCCTTAACAGATCTATGCTGTCCTTGTTTGCTTTAAAAAAAACCTCTCTGTTGCGTGTCCACATTCAGCACTGTGAGACAAAATGTGCTGATGCATTTCTAAAGAAGAAATCTAGTAATTGCAGAATAAGCTGTCATTGTTATCATTTGATTCAAATTCCACAAATGCAAAAGACAACATTCACATTTACTTTTATCAGACTCTGTCATCCACACCACATTTGTCAATAGTAGCTGAAACCTTATAGTAACACCATTCTATTTGAACAGCAGTAGTCAGTCGAGCTAGATACTGTATGCAAAGTGCATTGAATTGAGTTCCAAGAACTCATAAAAGAGCAGTTTCTATGTACTTCAGATGAGGACAGATCATTACATAATGCAATGAAAAGGGATACCTCCCCTGGCACACACTGGGTGGAGATGAATGGTTGTTATTAGACATATAATTTTTATTGTTCAAACTTTCATAAACATTATAGAAACCAATATTAAAAACTAAGAACAGTCAGCAAATACAACAAAATACTGGAATTCAGTTATTGCTGTTCCCATTATCAAGAAATATTATGATAAATTATAGTGCCGTTGTGGGGCAGACATGTGAGTGGAACCTTGGTATACACATCTCATTAGAGTTTCAGACACATTTATTGTGGTGTTTGGCATTTGTAGATACTGTATATTTCTTGCTTCAGTCACACACACACACACACACACACAGACGCACGCACACACACACACACACAGACGCGCACGCACGCACCAAAAAGTACATCCTGCCTTGATTACAGGAAATACACAGTAGATAGAGCAGGAAGTGAAACAGAGGGAGCGATGGAGGGCAGGAGGGGAAGGCAACGGAGGGAAAACAGCCGACCATTTGCCAACGAATGGAGAGTTGGCTCTAACTGAGGCCGAGTGACAGTAAACGAAAGTGGATGAATACAAACGACTGAAGGGCTGAGGAGAGGTGGGGAGGGGGAAAAACAGGAGAGAGAAGGGCTACAGGAAAGAGGGGAATGACAAGAGGAAGGGGAAGAGAGAGAGAAGCTCCAAAAATAGCCCAAAAGCCCTTGGTGGTTAACATAATGACTCCAGGAAGGTGAAAGTGTGATGCTTGCATTTGCATCTACATGGTGGCACACTGCAGAATGTATTGCATGCCGTGTGTGTGTGTGTGTGTGTGTGTGCGCGCGTGCGTGCGTGCGTGTCAAGATGCTCCACGGTGGATAAGGTTATGCACAGTTTATCCAGCATATTGCATGCTATCGGATCTGCACTGCACAGTGTGAGAAGCAAGCAAGGCATAGCCAACAGTGACTCAATGTATCATATTTATTAGGGATGCACCAAATGTTCTGGACAATACTGATCACGTCTTACACAGTAAAACATATTGATACAGCTACTGTACCTGATATCAATACATAAAGTTAAACATTTAACATTGTTGGTCTATTTACCGACTGCCCACATCATAAACAGTGATTCAAATGGGTAAATTTAAAGTGCGGTCAGCGAAGGTTGTGCAGATCGCCCCACACAACAATATCCTAGCCTTGGCAATGCATTTCCAATTGGGTGTAAAGGAGGGGTGGATCTTCTGAGGGAGCGCCCCTATGGCACTTAAAGGATACAGTATGTTTTTGTTTTTTGATCGAGTTCAAATATAAACAATCCTTCTGCAGAATAGATGACTCCACCTTTAATAACCTGGTAAGACTATTATGATTTGCCAAACTATCCATTCAAAACTGTATCGTACTGTATAGATACAACCATGATCAATAGCAGGTGATTAGAGCATCTTCACTCCTTTCCAATCAGACACACGCGGATGATTTTCTGAATGCATGCTCTTCATTTGCTGATTTGCACTGATTTGCCCGATTAAAAACATTTCTACATTCTGCTTTTTAATTAGGCCTACACCTACAGTATAAAACTAACTTAGTTAAAACTAGAATAAAGGTGGAATAGCCTATCTTGTATAGTTATTTCTCATCCAAGTTCTTCCTAGCACATAACCAGAGTTTGGAATGTGGCATCCACCATAGGTGCAGAATTGTTAGAGCATCAGTGGTGAAGCTGATGTTGATGTTGCTCTGCAGTCAAGACAGAGCAATGTCAGAGGAATATCTCCTGCTCGGGGAAGTGTAGTGGGGCTCAAAATGTGATAAAAGCCTGCTGAAGCCTTTATACTCAACACAGAAAACAGCTGTTCCAGTGCTATAAACCTCATTACAACTACCATGATACCTTTTCCCCATTGAAAACAGGATCACTAAGTGAGTTACATAGAGAGAGAAATAGAGATAGAGAGAAATAGACAGAGAGAGAAATAGAGAAATAGATAGAGAGAAATAGCAAAAGAGATTTTATATATATATATATA
>JAOEGT010038835.1:0-23529 GCA_025447795.1 Speoplatyrhinus poulsoni | reverse complement strand
TCATGTTTATATACACTTATTAAAAAAGATATATATATATATATATATATATATATATATATATATTTGAATTTATTATATTGCACAGAATAAATGATACAGAGCTGCATTTGATTGGAAAGTGTCTGTGTTTGTAAAACACAGACAGGCTGCAGGCTGATCAGGGGAGACAGACTGCAAAATACAGAAAAGATGGAGAAGAGAACAGGGAACTGATTGACCCACTAGAAAACGCCACAGAGAGTTCAAATGCAAGAATGAAAAGACTCAAACTGCAATGGTGAACATAAGAAGATATATATATCTTTATAAACATTTTGCACAGTTTTTTGATGCTAACTTATTGACCAATGAAAACATGGTAATGAGAAGAGATGGAAAGGATACAGTAGAACAAGTATAGGGAGATGAATTGTGCCTTGAGAATATACTGTAACATCTGAAAGAAAATAATGGATAAAAACAAACAAGCTAGTGATGTGAAAACTGAGATAACAAAAAGAACAATTTTTGAACAAATACCCCCCCCCCCCCCCCCCCACGTAAGTAGGAGAAGATAACCCTGTTATTAGCATTGATATCACTGATATTTTTTTATCATAATAATACAGTTAATTATTAACATCAGCACTGCAGTTGGTGCAGTGTCAGTTGGCAATGGTACAGTTCACATAATTGTTACAACACCATTGTATCATCATCAGATTTAAGAGAGGCACAAAAGCTCCAGAAGTACATGGAGATGTACTGCAGTAGTCCATCTGTCTGTGTATATTGCATCCCCTTGTTACTTAAGAAGCGATTGTCGGGCTCTCGGATTCCCCACATCAACAAATACAAAGCTTAGCAAAGAGGCGTAAACGCGGTCTTTTTCAAAAGTTCCCTGCTTTGCCATTGTTCATATTATGTTTCTATTTCCAAGGTAAGTTATTTAAGGTACACGCATGATCTTTTCCTCAGTCTGGTTGGTTTGTTGTATTCCTTTTTCAAGTCAAGAGATTAAGGAAAAATGACTTCCCCCACATTCTCACTAAGGAGCGATGCACACACTGACATGGGATGAGTTCAGCACAGCAAAATCTTGCTTGGAAAGTGAGAAATAGGCTCCAGCCCCTCTTCTTGCTCTGCAGTAGAGGTCCATTCCTAGGTCCTTTTGCGCTTAAGAAAAATGTCAATGAACATCCTCAGACACAAGATATAGACAAACCCATTAGTATTCACAGCTTCTTCAGACACACATTGTTTTCCAAGCAAATAAAAATAGCACGTCAGTCATTTTTCAAACCCATACAGATAATTAGCAGCTTAATATTAAGTTGCACGGGATGAATAAAAAATGGTGTAAATACGAAAATTAAAGCAGGAAATGCAATATTGTTGAGAAAATACTGAAAGCGCTAAATGGTTCACATAGTACCAGGAAACACTCAATTCTAAATGCATAACACATGTGGCTATAGCTTTCTTCTCTGCTTGGAAAGGAGCATAGGATATTCCTAACTGTAATACTGGATCAAATATTTATTGCCCTGTTTACCTGTATCTCTCTGTTTTTGACCATGTTGACTACTTAATTAAAATAAATAGTTGGACCTTCTACATTATTTTCTAAGCCCATATACTCATGATGAGTATATGCACATTTACAAACATAACTAAAGACAAATGCTGGATGGATCAAATGGTTTGTTTCTACAGTAGCACAATGCAAACTGAACTTAATGTTCTAGCAGCTCATGGCTAACAAAACACTTCACCTTGTCTTTCCTTGTCATTATTATTCTCCCTTTATTTCCTTATAACACATTAATTTCTCTCTCTAATGTTTGGTTGTTGGGATTGTAATGGTAAAAGACCGGTTTGTAAAAACTCAGACAAATACAAAATAAATCATAATGGCATAAGTGGCAGTGCAAGCTTGGTTTGCGCTTCCGTTTTTTTACTCCTCATCTTGAATCCCTTCAAACAGCACTGTGGGTCTTTCTGGTTCAGATGTTTGATGCTTGGAAGTCTAAATAGCAATGCTCCCTGCACACACACACACACACACACACACACACACACATACACACAAAAGACACAAACAGGTCTTGTAGTGCAGGAGCTTCAGCGCTTCTCTCTTCTCTTTCAATCCTTTAGTGAGATCAGCGGAGAATGAAGTCAAAATGTATGGTTAGCAATGCCCATGGGAGCGTGAAACAGTAGAGCAAGGGCTGCGGTGCCCCATTGTTGGCTTGCTGCACCCCACTAGGGGGGCGAACAGTGGTCCGCTGAATGCACTTGTGCTTCCTCCGCGTGACGGTGCCGTCTGGGGAAGTGTGGTCGTATTTCCCCCCGTCGGTGAAATCCGGAGAGGAATCCTCTTTATCCGCCATCACCTCCTTAGAGTGGACCTCGTTGTCGGCCCTGCCTTTGCCAGCAGCCCCTCTGCTGCGGGGCTTGGTGCAGTTCCGAGGACGGCCACCGGGCCTGGAGGGCTGCACCGTGCGGGTCTGTCCCCCTGGACCTGCCGGCACGCCCCCGTTCACGGAGGGGCTCACCGTGCCGGACAGGTTGTTGGTCTTGCTCTGAGCTCTGGACTCTGAGTTGGGGACAGTCGGGGAACAGCTGGGGAAGTCCTCTTTCCCCAGCTGCTTGAGGTCCTTTCCCAGCATGTTGGCCGGCACCCGGCAGCCCACGCTGGACGTGGAACCCCGGAAGCTCTTGAGCCACTCCCACAGCGACAGCGCCTTGCAGTCACATGCCCAGGGGTTGTCGTTGAGGCGCAGGTACTCCAGGGAGGGCAGCGTCTCCAGGCACTGTCCGGATAGCTCCACCAGGGAGTTGTTGAACAGGTAGAGTGTGGTGAGGCGCTTCAGGTCGTGGAAGGCCAACCGGTCCACCCACTGCAGCTGGTTCTGGTGCAGGAGCAGGCGGTCCAGGGCCATAAGGCCGCGGAAGGTGTTCTGGTGAAGGCTCCACAGGCGGTTTCCGTGCAGGAACAGGTGACTCAGGTTGTGCAGGTCCACGAAAGTGTCGTCCTGCAGGAACTTCAGGTGATTGTCCTGAAGAAGGAGCCAAAACAGGGTCTCTCAAAGTGCAATCAGCGCCTTTCTTAAAGTGAACCTATATGACTTTCTACTACTAGATGTCACACTAATTTCTTAAGCATACAACTTTTTGTGAAGCACGCAATATGAAGCACCCAATAGAAGCTAGTTAGGATATTTGCTAGTGCTGGGACTTAAGAGGGACTTTGCAATATAATCGGATCTTGATACTTAGATGCCAGTACGATATGTATTAATAATATTAACAATAAGAATTGTATAGCAATTTCCAAACAGTTAAATGCTTTTTCCAAAGAAAAAATTCTGCCAAAATACTTAAATAAACAACGAGTCTGTTTAATTTACAAAAATGTGATAATGTGTTCTGGAATGATGTGTTGATTCCACCAAAAAAGTTTCATCAAATTGCTTGAGTATCGATTTTAACATTGTAAAAAATAGCAATCACATTTACAGTATTTGGCAGACTCTTTTGTCCAAAGCGACTACATTTGTCAATAGTTGGACAGGTCATACACCAGCAAGCAGCAGCAAGTAAGCAACCAATATTACATATAAGAATAGTTATATATAGTATAGAATAGTTAATATTGTCATGTCTACTACCATGTCAATATACTGTATCATCCAATTATCAAACAAAGTTCCTAATGGCCTGAATACTAAGTGCCTAATACTAAAGTGCTGAATACATAAGAGCAGAATAGGATTTTCTTTTTCTTTTTGTTAGAGTAGAGAGTAGAGAGAAAAAATAGAAAAAAATTGGGGCAATTTCATTTCCAATGAACATTGTATCGATTTTTTTCTCCCATCCCTAATATTCACAGAGTTCAACCAATAGGCACGGGCCTTTTGCCGTGGCTTACTAATTGTCCTGACTGTAAATTGCACTGGAGGAAAGCACGTGCTAAAGGTGTGCATTGTAATTAGCCCCTCTCTTGATGCTTATTTCTGGCATCGGCCTCACGTCAGATGACCTCCTAGAAATCCTTTTACAAACCACCTACTGTACAGTACCTGCAGGTAGAGATACTGCAGGTTTCGGAGGCCTTGGAAGATGTTGTTGGGCAAGGCGCTGAGTCCGCAGTGGTACAGGTGCAACGCCTGGAGCCGGCCCAGGCCGTGGAACGTGTCCGCAGCCAGAGAGCGTAGGTGTCGGTTGTCGCCCAGATCCAGCTCTTCCAGCAGGGCGAAGCCGTGGAAGGTGGAGGGCTCGATGTAGCTGATGTTGTTGGAGTAAATCCATAGGGTGGCCGTGGTGGGACTGAAGTGGCCCCGCAGCAACCGGTGTATCTTGTTGTTCTGCAGGAATATGCGCTTGCTGTCCGGGGGAATGTCTTCGGGGACGGACAGGAAGTTGTGGGCTTGGCAGGAGACGGTACTGGGTGCAGTGTAGCAGATACAGTGGCGGGGACAGGACCAGGACAGCTCTAGACCACAGAGAACCAGCAGGAACTCCAGACCGCAGCCTGCGGCATGAACGCACCAGTGCACATGCACACATAAACACACAAGAGAGAGAGAGAGAGAGAGAGAGAGAGAGAGAGAGAGAGAGAGATTCACACATCACACAGGCGCACACAAAGAGAGGAAGAGACAAATGAATTAGTGGAGTGGTGCATTTCAGTTTGGATTTGATTCTGAGGAGGAATTATGCCTTTAATACTTTGATGTCCAATTCGGAGCTTGAAAGGGAAGACAGATTAGGTTTGAAAATGTAAGTTTGAAGGAAGCAATTAGGGAGAATTGTAGAAATAGCCTTCTTATTCCGCCGAAACCATCTTACGCAACCACAGGTTATTGATTGGTACGACAGGGTTGAAAACAAACACAGACACCAGCTGACACACAGACAGGTTAGTCAGGAGCCAGACATGAATGTCAACTCCTTGACAATACACATCTGAGAATAGCCTGTTTAAGTTTAGGCTCTGGTATGGATGATGTGGTGGAGTTTGCCACTGATGTGCGGGTATTTGTCAAAACACTTTTGTGCATTTTTAACACATGGAGTAGAACTATAGGGCATAGGCTAAAGCACATAATAATGAATGCTGCTTATCTGTTTGCCTCTGGGAGGCAACCCCAACAATGATTTGTTTCTCTTTAATGCCAAGTGACATTTGACATCCAAGCATATTTACTCATGCCACACCTTGTGCCAGTCCTGTGTTGTGCTACAGCCATTTAGCATTTCCTGATGCTTTGCTGCCTGAGGATATTGTCTTGCTGAGCATCACTCTTATCTGAGAACTTTGGCAGAGCTTTCTGGCACGTTGCAACCCTGATCGCTAGGTCTGTGTTGCTAAACAGGGTGCGGAATGCTCATTTCAACCAGTAAGCCTCTCCAATGGGTTTAGTTTCTGCTGCACTCACTGGTGACATGACTCCCTAGATCCTTCAATTAGGACATGCACTTTATCCGTACTTGCATCTAGAACAACTCCGATCCCATGATACAATTCCTGTCTGGCAACCTGGCTATGTTTCACTGGATTTATTATTCAGGGTGTCGTGCCAGTGTGATTCACTGCTTCTAATCGATATGCCTCCGTTGCCTTTTAACTCCACCTGTAATCCTGGGGTTTTTATGCTGGAAATCAGCAGTAGGAGAATTACTCTCTTGCACAAGACGGGGATATTTATCTCAATAAATATTCTTCCCAAACTGTGGCTAAGCTGTGACATTCATAATTTGACTCTGCTGACCTTTACCAATTGTCTCATCATGCAGAAGTGCTGCACTGTGTGTGTGTGTGTGTCACCTGTTTACGACTGTTTTCCATGGTGTCGCACTAATCTTGTATGTAAGGATTTAGTGCTGTAAAACGATACACCCCCCCCCCCAAAAAAAAAAAAAGTGAAGCGAGCGTTGCATCGCAGTTGGATGAGTGATTGACTAACTTCATTGGTGTTTTTGTATGTGATGGATACTGGTTTTTTATATTTATATTAATTATATTTATTCTTCACCAAGCCTTCATGTATGCCAGAGACGTTGCTAGACCAGGCCAGTTGAAACTTGAATTAGACTCCACAAAATATATCTATCAAAATAAATGACAGATCATGAGCTATGATCACACATTTTTAGGCACTGAGGTGTGACGATGCACTTAGGTCCCGAGATGAGACGATATTGATATTTGATTCGGTTCGATTGACCGGACTGAGGCGCAAGAACTTCAGTCTCTCCAGACTGATTCTTACAGTGAACTGAAGCTTGAGAGCTCAGGACGGTCTCACGATACCAGCATGCCCCGAGACCCCCGAGACTTAGCTCCCTGTCCATGACTCATAGTGACACCCCTGATATACAGTGTGTGAGGACAATATGCCTATTTTCATAGTAAAACAGCATCGTAACACGTCACAAGCACGGTGCCAAACCTCTGCTACCATCTTCTCCTGCGTGTGTCTGTCTCTCTCTTTATCCTACAGTACCAGTATTTCCATGGAATCAGATTTAGTATATGACATCTGGGCTCTGTGTGTAAAAAGGGTGCAAATGCTTTCTGTTGCTCTGGGGAAATAAAGGTTTCTTGGATTCATCAAGGGGATAAACAGGAACGGACACACTAAATAATCAATCCTCTGTTAGAGGAACATTTGCATTAAGCTGCAGCTGCCCCAGACACAGCTCTGTAGCCTCTGAAAGTCTTTCCATTATTCATTGCTTCCCATATAATTTTCCACACACTCCAGATTTATAATATAATATTTTTCGGTTGTTATTAACACATTTGTTTTTATATTATTATATATTATTCTAATTAGTATCAGTTATCATCATGTTGTTAATCCACTGTTTGTAAATATGTTCTTTCTATATGTAGAACAAACACGCTTATGTCAGTCAGAAACTACTGTATGAAGGATGACATTCTGGAAGTACCATTATCTCCACAACAGATTTTGCAATCATTTATTTGAGGCTCCACACTATCTCCATTAACGCCATCCATGCACGTTATCACTAGAATTAGGTATCGGATTCGTGAAAATGCAAGAGAGTTTGTGTGTATTAGAGATAATGATAAAATGGCACTGTAGATAGGGCCTAGATAGTGAAACAATTTGAATCGGGGATCTACATGCTAATCGTGTTGGACACATAAGGATGCCCCCCCTCTCCCCTTTCTCTCCTAAAGTTGTCAGACACACTAATTCATTTTTACTTTGTTAAATCTGTTTTTCTTGAATGGCTGCTTTGACTGACTTACAATATTCTCTTATTTGCAGGAAATAAGTGAAGAAGAAAATAAAAACTCAGTTCAGCACTGAAGCATGCAGCCACATATCTGTTCCCTTCAAACAGAATCATTCTCAGTCAGTCGCTATGGCTGCAGACACTTCACAGATGCTGAAAATAACATAGAGAAGAATGAGTAACTTGTTTTCTTTCTCTCCCAGTCTCCTAGCCTGGGATTATAGTCTGGAAACCCTGTTCACCTTAGAGTCTGAATAGCCACCCTGGATGGTGGACCAATCAGGGACAAGTGGGGGAGGCTAAGTTGGACAACATTGAAAAGTCAAGCGTGTTTCAAAATGGTGGTAGAGCTAGATCAAGTGAAACAAACAATTGCAGCAATTGGTTTAAGGCCCCGATCACACAGGACGCTCTTTATGCGAGAGAGACATTCTTTTTCAATTGTTTTCTATTGGTAGAAGGCGTTTTGCGTGCTGCTTATGCGCCCTGGGCACCGCGCTTTTACGACACCAGCTGCGCCTCGTGTTTTAGAAGAAGCGCTCTGAGCGCCTCGAGTTGAAAAATATTCAACTCTGAGCAGAAAAGTGCCCGACATCATCTGTGTTTTTGTCTGTTATCCAATCCAATGATCTGAGAGGCGGGCATGTTTACTGTTACTAGAACACCGCATTCACGAGTAGAGGCTGTCGCTAGATACCAGTTTAGCTTATATCAGTTT
Organism: Speoplatyrhinus poulsoni; assembly: GCA_025447795.1. Taxonomy (NCBI): domain Eukaryota; kingdom Metazoa; phylum Chordata; class Actinopteri; order Percopsiformes; family Amblyopsidae; genus Speoplatyrhinus; species Speoplatyrhinus poulsoni. The sequence continues at coordinate 15,551 of JAOEGT010038835.1, read as the reverse complement.
CACTAACACAATAGTAGTTTAACTAAGAGATTTGCTTGATCTAAATATTTTTTTAATGTAACGTTAGAAAACTATCATTAGCAGGGCTAGCTAGCTGGCTACTATGCCAGTTCTACATACACACACACACATACAGTGTACTTGGCGCTAAAGGATTGTTTTCGGTAAAAAACACTGCTCTTTCTCGCAGAGCACGCTGCAACAAAAATGGCAGTATAGTGCGTCTTGCGTTTTGGCACCTGAAAAGCGCGTCCTGTGTGTTTTTACGCAGATGACGTCGGGCGCTTTTCTGCTCAGAGTTTAATTTTAATTTATATTTTTGGTACAGCACTGGTGCAGCACTACTCTTTTTACCCACATAGATGAGCTGGTGTGTTTCCATGTGAAATGTGGGCTGGTGTAGCCCTTTGAACCTCTAATGTGATTAAGGGCTGTAGCCTATAAATAAAACTTGACTTGACTTGACTGCATTATGGCCCTAGAACCGCAGATATCCTTACTGTTTATAACACAACACAACTGTGAACAGGACTGCAGGGCAAGCGGTAGAGAGTTACTGGGGGAGGTGTGGGGACATGGGAAGACTAATGGGCAGTGGGGGTGTGTGAGGCAAGATTCAAATCAAAACAACAGTTTTTGAAAGCTGTGTACTTTTTAATAATAAAAGAGGCAGAGCATGTCAGCATGACATGACAAGCTTTACGCGCTGCAAAACGGTCGTGATGGCCTGCTGTTTCCAAATGAAGATGTAAGTCATTAATGTATGTCCAACCACATTGTCCACTTGCACAATGAGCCATTCAGCTCAAACTGTTTTCTGTAAATAGCTGTGGACATGACAGAGCATATATTGTATGGTATATGCCAATAGCGGCTATTGGAATTTGGCAGAAGAAGTGTGTGGCTCTGAAACAGAGATAATGTGTTTTTGGAGACAATGAGGCATATTTGTTTTTGTTGGCAGTTGTTGCCGTGCATAAATACCCTGTCACAAGTCTCTCACCTCCAGACTCCTTCATCTTCCCAGCTTCGGAGGGACCCTCTGCCCCCCTGGCTGACGATGACAGATGATATGGATGATGCGTTACAGGGAGAATGATTAAGCAGCCTACAATAGGTCTGACGTTTGACCCGGCAAGGCAAAGTTACTTTCTGCCTTTTCATTTACTTACGGAGAAGGGGGTTGGATAAATAAATGAATAAAATGGAATGGCTTAGGGTCCCCACACAGACAATGAGAAATGGCTGCAAAGAATATCAATGAAACATAGTTCACACTAGATTTGCCCTCATGAATAACAGATCTCTGTTAATAGGCGGGAACAGCTCCGTCTGTACGGCTGCGTGACTCAACCCACCATTAGGTTGGACAAACTCAATTTCCGGTGTTTCTCTCCGAGGACTCTGATAAGCACCCGGTTCTCTTCATTCCTCGTAGTGGCGGCTCGTTATTAGCGTCTTGGTTCGCTTCCCTTGTGAAGAAGTGTTGACTGTCATGTTAGTAGACAGCAGGTTTTGGCTGCTCGTAAGGGCAAAGCAACAAATTGGGGTGTTGATCGACTGGACACTTCCCGGAGAGAATGCCTGCTACCATAAAGGTGAATCATTAGTTTGAGGAGAATACAGTGTTTTGCCATAATTAGACATTATACTATAAGTGCCAATGTGCAATAGAGATACTTTTGCATGTAACGGACTAAAATATGACACAATTGCATCAACAAAGCCTATGAAGTGAAATTGTTCTATATTTAATTGGTTATTTTTTGGAGAATCTACAACACAATACCAGACCATCACATTCTTTATTGTGCTATTATTTACATTTAAAATGTGCTGCTTTGAAATATTATATTTAATTGAATTATTCATTATATTCATTATAGTAACATACAGTATTTTATTATTTTAGTTGTCACATATAGAGTAACACTATCCTAACCATTGGCATCTTGTCTGCTTTCCAATCATAAACCCTTTTAATACAATTTGTGCAAATACAGAACACACGCAATTATTTAGCACACATAAATATATTTATATTTTGAAAGCATTCTCTGGTCTTGTTTAATCTGCCCATCGGATATAATTGAGCTGACTTTGAATGCAGATGAGCATTTGTACTGTACCAACAACATACTAAACAGAAGGCCTACAGAAGCTTACAGCTTTGTTTTTGTCTCTTCAAGACATCTTACCCGTACAGATTTGCCATTCCCCTGCATGTCTTTATACTGTAGATGTGTGTGGCCAAGCTTTCTCAAATCTTCAGGCACACCATGTATCGATTCTAAATGTAGAAAGCCCAGTCAAAACACATACACATATACATGTCCAGTGCCTGTTCAAAATCTGAAATATTACACAGTAGTCAGACTTGAGTCCAAGTCAGGTGACTTGAACCCCCAGCCTTGTCAGGATGTGGTGAGTTGTACACGGTGTTATTTGTGAAACGACAACAGATACGGTCAACACTGCCGGCGATATTCTGCTGTCTGTGTGTGTGCGTGTGTGTGCGTGTGCGTGCTCGTGCGTGTGCAGTAGCAGGGATATCATGATTTCTATTCTCTTATCTCAAGCCAGCACACTACGTTTCTCCCAAACTCACTGGAAGTAGTATTATGTTGCAGCATGTCACTATTACTCTGCTAATATATATAGCCAATGTACTCTGTAGAAATGCCAATATGTCTGCAGGACACATGCTTATGCAATTACTTCACTGTTGAGTGAATTGATTGTAATTGTAATTCTGACAGCCTCCGGGTGGCTTTTTTTTTTTTTTTGAAGGACTGGAATCACAGTCTCTCTTCTCTCCTGTCTACATTCTATCAAACACAGCGAGGGCCGGGGACACTGAGGAGAAGTGACAATTGAAGCCCAGCTTGGAGCAGGTTAGTCTGCAGGAGCGCAGAGCTTCAGGGCTACGTCGTTTGTGATGTCTCGGACACCTGGGGATGTGATGTCCCCTGCCAGTGGGATGCCGAGGGGACGGGAGCGGGGGGGGATCTCTGACTCGATGCACTCAAAGAAGGAAGAGTGAAGAAGAGAATAGCCAGGCAGCAAGGCTGATATAAATATACTGAACATACTGTATGTTTAAAAAAACCCCAAAAGAATGTGAGTGGCAAATCGTGACAGCGGTCTCACATGGCTCTACTGCAGAGTGCAGACACCTGCAAACGCACATGCACGCACACAAATACTCACACAAACACACACACAGGCATGCACACCCACACAGAAGCGCAATCGGCAGGAAAGTTCCAGAGAAATATGAAGACAATATGAGTGACAGCCATGTTTTTCTGGTTGAGGAATCAGAGGGCCTAAAAATAACTCTTCCCAAGCAGGCAGTGCCTTGTGAAGCCGGTGCAGCATAAAGAGCACGTTTTGTGGAGACATGCTTGGGTAAACAAAGCTCTTTTGTTTTTCACTGAGTCAATTTAAAGGTGCTGAGCAAGGCGTGGACAGACGGATAAGCTGTATACAGATGTTAAATACCAACATTCAATTAAATCCCCAAATGAGCAGCTAGCAGAAACTAATTGCATTCAAATACATTCCAAACCATTAGGAGTCATTTCTCTGCTGCATGCCCACTTAGGCGTACACATGGACTGTGTTACATAGAACCCGGAGGATCCCAAATGTTCACCCAGCTGTGCTGTTTCTTTGACTTGCTCTAGGGACAAGTGTAGGGAATAGTGAGAGCTTATCAGTGCTTTATACGGGGATGAATAAGAGCGTTAGCCATGTGGCGCGTGGTGGGTCAACATTTCAAACCAAAACAATTCTCACCACTCACCATGTGTTCCCTTCATATAAACCACACAAAACCTACACTCACACAAGCACACCTCGCTCCCATACAAAAACCACACAAACACACACACACACGTGTTCATTCATCACGACAGAACAAAACCAAATTATTCAAATACATTGCGCTCCCTTGTATCAATACCGGCCAAAATCAAACTAATGTTTCCAACAAACCTATATAAATCACCCAGTGTTTCTATACAGTTCATATATTTTCGTTAACGATATTCAGAGCGTGTGTAATGTAACGGCCATTGTTTGTGCAGTGCGGGGGGTAATAATTAGTTTTCATAACGCATGGCTATACCTCGCGTAAAGCGGGTGTGATATTTACTACAACAGCGGGAGGCACTTCCAGTCTTCTGTGGCTTTCATAGTCGTCCTTAATAACACAGTTAGACCGTGACACATAAACACACCTTCACATGGAGCTGCCATTGCCATAAATACATTTCACAATTGTTTTCAATGCATCTGCCAGAATAATAACACGTCTTCACCTGTTTTTCACCTGATATATGCAGAAAACGCTAGCAGGTGGTGTGAAATGCATGTGTTACAACATCTGTCAACAAATGTCAACATTTGACAGACCCTCATTTTTATGTACAGTAAATACAGGACTGTTGTTCGTGTTTTGAAGCAGTCGTGAAGGTTAATACGGTCTGTAATCAGAACATCTATTCTGAATCCTTTAGGAAGGAGAGGCAAATGCCCTTGAGCAAAACAATGAATCCCGAAGCATTCGTGCATGTGTACATCTTCTTTGCGGGGGTGTTAATCATTGACTCAATACATAGATCAATAAAGTATTTGATTATATACACAAAAAGGTGCATAAGGACCAGTCTAAGCACCACAGCGAAACTGAACAACTGTGTATCTCTATCTCCGTTTTCTACATGTTTGTTGTTGTGCTGGGCTTGTTCGTGTGGCATTAAACTGTAGGCACAGAAATATAAATTAGAATAAATATACAAATAATTTAACCTGTATTCCAGTCCACTTCAACACTTTGCATAATGTGACTGGCCTACTATAGATGCTTATTGTATGAATAAACAATTATTTCACATACTGTAGCATGCACACAATGTTCTTCCAATCTCTCGGTCTCGGAATTGTTCCGATGTTGTTCAGTAGCGAGGCGTTTAAAAAAGCAGGTTGTGTAACGATGTTTGACAAGCTCTTAGCCACACATTTCCATCTTCCATAAGCACCTCTCCCTCCACTCCTGCTGCAGTGTTTTATTTATCCACAACCATATACAGTACACAGTACATACGTTGCTGTCTTAAGCTCAGCCTTGACGGTGCCTATGTGGAGCTGAAAGTAAATGAATGATTTAAAAAGACGCATTGTGTGCTGCTTGGGATCCATCAGGTCAATGCAGTGTTCTGTACCTGCAGGAGCCATTTAATTTTGCTGACTGCTTTCACCCACTCTTACACGGCTCTTCTAAGGGACACGCTACACGCTAAAGTACATGCCCGCTGCACCGCCCGCCTGCCTGTATTCAAGACACATGCGCCCTATATAGATTCAATTGATCAATTATTCAATGTAGGTGGGTGTGGTGCTCTCCATGTATGTAGGCGCGTGCGCGCGCCCACACACACACACACACACACACACACACACACACACACACGCATGCACACTCTTAACTCTCTGCACAGAGTTGAATGTGTGTACCTGTAAACCTGAATACAACTGTTTATGTATCCAATCTGAGTAAGTGCCGTGCAAGAGATTCTGAGCAGTTAGGGTCAACCATTGTTCTTCCCCTCTCTCTCTCTCTCTCTCTCTCTCTCTCTCTCTCTGTGTGTGTAGAGGACTGGGTCGAATATAGTGGCCGACAGCAAAGGTTTTTCTTTTGGGGGTGAATAGAAAATGTAGACCTTGATTTAAAAGTGAGCAATGCCATTTCATTAAATGCACTCCTTTCAGACCCCGACCACCCCACCATTGATCCTTGTGTAATGTTAATTCATTAGCTGTGTTGGGTCTCTGCCAGGCTTAGCACGGGCGCACTGTGTTATACTTGTCTCATTAAGGACTCTGGTTATCTGTTCTTCCTCCCAACGGATTTCATCTCAGTCTCTACCAACAGGGGGCAACGCCACACCCAAGACAACCCTGTCCAACCACGTCAATGCATGCAAATCCAAACACGTTGAAATCAATGTGCTTGGATGCCTTAAGACAAGAGTAAAAATACCCCAGTCGCCCAAACAAGAGAAGTTGTTAAACTAGGAAAGAAGAGGTGTAGAAAGAAACCACTGCAACCAATATAGCTCTTGTCCAAAGTGACTTAACAATGCGTAGTACTGTATTAAAGAACAGGCAGGGGTTCTGCATGTTGCTCAAGGACACTAGCAGGTAGACTGGACATATCTGGGATAAAACACAGGACCTGTACCAACAGGAGTCAAGTCCACCATGCTAACTACCTTGTCTGACAGCAAACCAATGGGCACGTTAATAATAACATATCAAATAGAGCTATACTCTATTTGATACAGTTGATACACGTAAAACAACAACTTATACAATTGATTAAAGATATGAAAATTAAACATAAACACAGGCAGACCCTGCAGCCTATTCCAATTTAGACCATCAGCATTAATCCAGGCATCAAATTGAATCAAATATTTGCCTTGGTGTTCTGCCTCCACCCTCTCTTGCTCTCCTGTTTCTCTGCAGTGCAATGGGGCTGCCCTTGACTGTGCCTGGCTTGTGTCACACTGTGGCTAATGCAGCACACCAGCTGCACAGTGAGATCCATGCATGGGCCAAGACATAGTACATCCCTCTCTGGTTACGTGAACTAGTTAAGCACCATTGGGAGAATGCATACGTGTTAGTTAAACGCATTGTTCTTTCCTAGAACGCCTTACTTCTGCTCCATGCCTTCATGTCTGCTGTTTTCTTAATCCTGTTGTTTTCCAAACCAGCACTGCAGGAGGCTTTGCCGGATAAAACGCAGCCACTGCCTAGTGCTAAAGTGTGAATCCAGCCTGGCCATTAGAGATAGTATAGTGCGCATGGAATCCACTGAGTCACTGGAAAACACTAGACCGAGGCAAACACTCATTTCAAAGTGTTTCATTACCGTGCCTTCAAACCCCTTCTCCAATAATGATTTTCCGCTCTTTTTAAAAAAATCTTAACCCAGATTAGTCTTTTTTAATCAATAAGGGGAAATCTTACAGGATCATGACTGGATCATCTTTTTCTTACCTCTCCGTAGTAAGGCTGAAGCCTGCGCTCAGTGTTTGCATGCAGCTACAGCGCTGTAGCACATCACTAGTGAGCCCCCCAGCCCCTGCTCTGCTCTGCTATCCTTCTGAGGCCAAGTGCTTCACTGCAGATGTTCTGCAGATAAGTGCTTTTGTTTCTCCACGGCCTCAGACTCATATCTATCCTAGTTTAGCTTTTAATGACTCGGCCCCTTGCATTATTTGACGTGCGGTGCGGGCATAAAAGCATGTATCATAATATAGTACTCTCTCTCGCTCTCTCGGCTCCCTGAAGACCAATTTGGAGAGGCCAAGTCAAGGACAGCAGCGGCAGCGAGGGGTTTGTTTACACATGCGATCTAGTGGCAACTCAGGGAGAGAGTGAGCGGGAGACAGGCTGGGAGGTGGGGGGGGAGAGAGAGAGAGAGAGAGAGAGAGAGAGAGATACAGCAGAGAGAGAGGTAGAGAGAGAGGGATATACAGTAGAGAGAGAGAGAGAGGGAGATAGAGAGAAATAGGGATATGAGAGAGAGAGAGAGAGAGAGAGAGAGAGAGAGAGAGAGAGAGAGAGAGAGAGAGACAGACAGACAGACAGCAGTCAAATTCCAAACTTCTAGAAGGGAAAGGAGGGATGAGTTGGAGATTAAGCCTACAGTTTCTGTGTGCGTTGCAGGACTCGTTCACACCAGATTGACTCTGCCACGTGAAGCACCTCTGCCCTGCATATCTCCCCTTTGGGGCTATTATTCTTCACACCTCTATGGCCTCACCACTACAAAGTCCCCCCCCCCTTCCCTTAACACACACACACATGCACACACACACGCATGCACACACAGCCCAACACCTGCTCTCCAGCATCTCCTCCCCCTCAGCTACCCCTCCCTGCTGGCAGAGTGGTGGGGTTACATCAGAATTTAAACTGGCCACCAGTCAACCATGGATAGCTGTGATGGCAAAGCTCGAAGTCAAACACAGCCGGTTTGCCAAAGTGATTCTTTCTGCTCAACTCTTGGTCAGTTACTTTACGTATGTAGCAACATTCCAAAGCAGCTTCCCAATGCCGATGACAAGTAAAAGCCAAGAAGATGAAAATCACAAAAAAAAATATAAAACTGGTGAGAAAGAAATAAAAACCTTTTTATTCTCTGCATCACCTCACAGTGAAAAAATTTTCTACTAATAAGTGGTCCATGCCCTGATAATTGGCCCATTGTTCTATGTTGTTTCTTTCACAATTGTGAGAATTAAACCAATTATACCATTCCATAAAAACCACATTGAGCTGCACTTAATTATATGACAGGTGCTATAGAAAATATAGTTTATTACTACTGTACTATTATTTTTAATGGCCATAACATATTGTGAACAGAGAAAGTATCACATACTGACTGTACTGTAATAATGTACTGTTTAATGTTTCCCTCTTAAATAGTTTCCACATTGAGTTCTAGAGCATTCTTTGTACTTTTCACTTAATAATCCTTTGTGACACTAATTTAATAAATATATTTTTTCACAATAAGATCCTTTAAGAATGCTTTAATGATGACTTGGCTTTTCTGAAGAAAATATTGCTTATGCCTTTTTCTCCCTCCATCATTACCATACATACATTATAATACTGTTATTGTAATGTGTGAATATTAATCCTAAAATAAAATAATCACGCAAGATAGGCATAACATTTCCATAAATGTTTTCTCTTTTTTTAATTATGGGTCACAATGTTTACATCCCCGCACACACTGCTAAATGTATAACCCTCTCCTCTACGTCAAATTCTACTAGACTCTACTACAAATTCTAGTGTGTTTGAGCAAATATCTTTACTCCCATCAGGTTAAGTGGATCATTGAGTCTATAGTAAGTCTGGGTGTATTTTAACATGGTGTGGCTGTCTATATGTATGTGTGTAGCTGTCAGTGTGTCTTTCATGTACAAAGAGCCTGAGTGAGTGAGTGACTGAGTTGAGTGAGTGACTGAGTGACTGAGTTGAGTTGAGTGAGTGAGTCAGTTAGTTGAGTTGAGTGAGTGAGTTGAGATGAGTGAGTGAGTGAGTTGAGTGAGTTAGTTGAGTTGAATTGAGTGAGTGAGTTAGTTGAGTTGAGCGAGTGAGTGAGTTAGTTGAGTGAATTCAATTGAGTGAGTTGAGTTGAGTTGAGTGAGTGAGTGAGTTATTGTCCCCAGGCTGCTCCACCTGACCTTGCTGGCGACAAACCCACATGTTTGAAAGTGTAAATGCAGTTACATTTAGACATAATGTGCACTTATAGAGGGAAAGAGAAAATGCACCCCCCCTCTGTGTCTGAGACTGGTGGCATGGTGGGAGTTTGAAGAATGGTGAAAATGGCAAAATGCCTCAATCAAGAAAAAGGAATTCCTGTTAAGTGTATTCCTCTCCTGTCATCATTCTCTCTCTCTCTCTCTCTCTCTCTCTCTCTCTCTCTACCCCCTGTGACATGCAAATTCATTAAGAGGATTGCCATTTCTCTTATAGAAATAGTGTAGGACTATTCTACAAGATAGAGGGACACTACATGGTGATTGCCATGTGGAGTTTTTATAGTCAACCCTCAGCAATTATGAGCAAATACATTTATATTAACGCCATTTAAAAAGTATATTTTACTCCCTAAGGCTTCTAAATTAAATGATCTTATGGGCCATTTAGGATCCACACACATGCCATGTGTTGGTAGAAATGGGAAACAGCAACAATCTCTCCTTTGCAGTTGACTGCCAAAGGTCTGCCACATCAATAAGCATAATAATTCATAAATCATAATTAAGACGTTTTCTTTATTTTTTCACTTATGTACAGTATGTAATCTTTTGTGACGTGAAGTATATTAACGCCCCTACATACAGAGTGCACAGAAACGCTATGCTACGTAATTTCTAATGCAACCTTATTGTGACATTCAATGTGACTGCTCTGGCTCTGACAGTGGATACATGTTGTAATCTAAATGCCCAAAATACTGCTTGTTCAGTCTTATATGGTTGCTAACACAAACATGTAAATACAAAATAAATATGTACTAACTCAATGCATGCATTTTTAAATACTGTATATGTAAATTATATTAACAATAATAATAAAATAGCTGGTAATTTAGCTATTTTTTGTTTTGCATGTGTGTACTGTACAGTACCCCTTCTACCATTCACAATGAAATAATTCTCTGGCTTCATTGCAAGACTCAAATGAGCATGCAGGCAGATGCAGGGATGTTATCTGACCTCCTGAGATAGTTTGGAGGGAGGTTCTCTGACTCTAGTTTTGCATGTGAAACTGCTTTTAAGAGACACTCTTCTTTGGTGGCATCCAGAAATATAATTGCTACCCTAAAACAAGACAAGCTGTGATGATCTCTTAACAGCAGCTCTTTCTAGCCATGCTCATTCTTCTTTGGAAATATTATGTCTAAAATGACCAAACTGTATGCCCAATGTTTACGGTAGCTTGGCATATTCCACCCAAAAAAAACACGACAATAGCTATGCCATCGCTATAGTGACTCCACTATGCCTGACAAAACTTATCATAAGCAATGAAATGCATATGTTGGATGAAACACTGTAAAGTTGATATCCCTTGATGCATGCTTTTATACAGTACTTTAATTTCCTTATCATAAATGAATCTGTCAGAGTGGAGAGTGGTGGCAGTGAAATACAGCTTGACACAGCTCAATGTTTTACTCTGTTGTGATCATAAACGCACAACAGAGGCTAGAAAGCACACCTTCTACACCTCACATCTCACTAAACGTAGACATCTCACTAAACGTACTTTGGAAAAGCTTTATCACACCACACAAGAATCCCGCCTATCTCTCCTGCTTCACAGTATTTGGTTTATGTCTGTAACTGTGTGAATCACAGTTACAGGGTCATTTCCATGGTGCCGTAAGGAGCTGTAAACTCATGTGTGATACATTTCTGTTTGATCTAAGATTCTGAACATCATCCCCCACGTCTGTGCAGAGTTACTGCCCCTGCTTAGTCTTGTGTTAGTTTTATGGAATCTATAAGCGTGAAAAATTTTCCTTGTTCTAGTGTTCAGTTTAAGGTGGAGTCACCGATGCTGGAGAAATATTGAATATATTATATACAGTATATTGAACACCTCTCCCTTCATTGCCATAGGGTTCTCCTTCTGAAGCTTCGCCCCACACATTGAACACACATTGCAAAGACTAGGATAGTTTTTGTGTTCCCATTTAGACAGCCAGGGCTGTGTAGAAACACCAGATTATTGACAGCATACCAAAATATTTGCAGTATTTTAGTACTACTTATCTTATAATTGCTGACTACACCTTCACAGTATAATATCTGACACAAATATGGAAAGTATCATTTCCGATTAAAGCTCTTTTGATGAGTTGCGTTAGTGGCTGGCTGCCACCAACCCGAGGATGTAACCCCATATGCTCAGGGAGAAATATGTGCAGCTCATGAGAAGGCAACATAATCACCAGCCGACATGCAGCAACAGACCCAGCCATCACAGCAGATTAGGATTCTTGTTTCCTAGCATAACAGCATGATATGAAACGTTTATTTTGTATTATCTGTTTGGTTAGATGCATGTGGCTGATGTAGGAGTGACTTAGGAAATCAACACTGCATCACGCACAAAAATAAAGAAATAAAAATGTTTCAAATATATTTTCAGCATGTCTACTGAGAGATAATTCCTACAGGCCTGAGCGCTTGTGATGTGCAGCTTTCTTTTCACAACGGGCCCGTTGATTGACTTTGCTGTGGAATAATTGCGCAGCTTAATTACAAGTAATTGCATGTTTCTCCTACCAGTGCCTCTGTTTACATGTGTTGCTTTTAATTTTAGAGTGCAACATCAGATGATTCCCCGACTGTTGTACTTGAATGCGAGAGCCGCATTAATTATGGTGATTTTCGGCGTCGGGTAAATGCAGGGATCAGTGGAGGCTTTCTGCACTATGTGCATGTGAGACTCCGTTTCCTGTTTTATTGCCGATTAACACGCTGACAGTGGTCTGTGTGTGTGTGTGTGTATGTGTGTGCACACGTGTGTGAGAGTGTAAATCTTTGAAGTGGGTTCATAAGCACGTGTTCGTGATGAATGATGCGTGGCGTATGTATAAATGTTCACATATACGTCTTCTGTATGTAAATTCATTAAGCAAAGTTTAGCACAGCCTTGCGGTGCAACGAGAAACTAATTTCAAACCATCTGCTTCACAATCACCTTTCTCTTTATACTTCAGAGAGGGTAATGAATGCAAATTCCATGTTGTAGAGCACCAATACATTATACACAATCTTGTTTACATTGCATCATGATATGCAAATGTCTCTATGTATGCTTTATGCATGGATAGGGTTGCCCTGCTCCCTGCAGTGTTCTGAAGGGTTACCCCATGCCCCTCATGGCAATGCCTAACAAGCAAAGTGAAGTATCACCACCACCCCCTTCCCTACTCTTCTAACTAGCACAACCCTCCCTGCCTGAGGACGGTAGTCTTGTCCAGCTTCCAGTTGTTTTCCCCTAATGATCTCCCGTAGCGCTGGGCTGCTCCCCCCCACCTACCGTCATCATCATTACTGCAAGGACATAACATGAAGCACTGCTGTGCATGACTGGCACGCTCCACAGACCTGCTCTGCCTTGGCAGCTGCAGGCTGGCCTCCCGCGATGCACACGTGTGAATGAGCTTACTGTATGCAGCCATGCCCTCCGCCAAAACGCGCCAGACAGACACACAAGGTTTCATCATCCCCCCAGATTGCATTTCAGCCAATGTGTTCCGCCTCTTTTGCTCTCCACATGAACGGGATTGGTCAATGCTACTTGGTCAATGCTACCCGGACTACAAGTGTGGACACCTTGTGTAGCTGCCTACAGTTTCTGTATATATATGCAGATATCTGTTTAAGTCCTGTTAATACAATAATAGTGACCAGTGGTTGATGCAGTGATGCAGTGGATGCCACCCATGAGTACCATTATTGTTATGACTCTGGTTTCAATGTCACATTGTTGTTTTGATTTGTTAGGCTGTAGGCTGTTTCGGCTGTAGAGTGCTTTATAGTTCTATGGTAGAGACTAGAGAACCGTGTGAGGCTAGGAAACACTGTCGGGGGGTTTAGACGAGTATCACCAACTCGGCAGCCCAAAAACATTTATTCTTAACTCAGGTGTGGGCGACTTAGTGCTTGGCCCACCCTTTCCTTCGTATCAAACCAAAACGTTTTTGTAGCAGTGACTCAACCTCAACCATGAGGGTATACACTACAGGCAGCCACACATCCAGTGCCAACATAGCCATTATGTCAATTGTCTCAGTGTGCTGTGGGTTACAGCATACAAATGTATTCGCAAACTTTCTTAAAGGCTTCTATTAAAACTCTTCAAAGTGCACATGCCACTTTCCGCGATGTGTCATTATGATGATTAATAGAACTCGCATGGCTTCACAATAGCTCTCACATCACATTTCACAGTAGTGAGTCTGCCTGCGGGCATGGCTCCTACAAGAGGAACCTAAAAGAAACAGCCATTACACGGCAGTGCCCCGTATGCATACTTTCATCTTACTAAATGTGCCATCTACTCCTCGAATTCTAATAGATCCTGTTTTGTCTGACCCCATTTCCTTCCAGATATATCAGAAGCTGTTTTCCTCCGCATTATTGGTCATCTGTGCAAGCACTTTCGCGCTATGCCGTATTTGACAAGTTCCCTCGAGGAATATGCTGATTTGCTGTTTCCTGCAGCAAATTGAATTGATCAACAAAGTGAAAAATGCAATATTGTGGCAATATAAAGTAAATGCTTCGCTCGCGATAAACACAGGGTGAGTGCTTTTGAATCGGTGTCCCTAAGTTACCTTTCCCCCTCACCGTGCAAGCACGTTCAGTCTTATCTTCATTGCTCAGCAGTGTTTCTCTGTACCGTAGCATAGAATTGATCTGCGGAGCTTTCCATCCTCATTAGTTGGCTTGGGCCCGGCGTTGGGTGCCCGGAATAGAGGTGCTGTTTATGTGCCACCCAGCATGTCTGCTACACACTGTCTGGACACCACCCGATTGAACGGGACATTTCCAGCTCCCCTGGTAACCAAAGGAGGCACCGTCCCACCTGCCTTCCTGGCATGGTGTGTTTGAGCGCACACACAATACTCTGTGTCTGACTCTTATCTCACCCTGTGTTATGCAATATCATATGACTCTCCCATGAGTGCAAGCAATAAGATGCGGTCACGCGGGCTGGGGCGAGCAGTGGAAGAGAGGAAAATGTGCACATACATAAAACACACGTACCGTCTACGAGTGGATCTGTGCAGCCTGGTATAGACATGCTGTACATTTGTTATTTTGACTCTATTACACAGCCTTAAACCAATCGGCATTGCTAACTGCTTGTTTGGCTATAGCCCACCATTGTTGGCATTACGCTTCATCTCACTTATCCACCCCACTGGTCACTGATTGGCCACCCATCCAGGGTTCCCAGACTATAATCTCAGTGAAAATTGAGCCCGACTACTGAGAGCAATAGCCTGTGTACATGTAGAGAACACAGTGACCTTGGTAGCTGCAGTGACCTTGAAGAGAGTGAGAGAATGAAGACTGACAGATGTGTAATGAACTGTTTTGGAATAATATCGGCACCATTCTCATTGTCATTGGATTTCAGATTAGATGGGTTATACTAAAATTGCCTAGAGAAAGGCTGGAAATTCTATCCCATCTCCCAAATCACTCCATATCCAAGGCTAACCTTTCAATAAATGCAACCTCACAATATTGTTTACTGTAACTTAGTTCACAATGATGGTAAAAGTATCCAGTATATGGGATGCAAGCTCAGACCATCCATTTAAATCTTCATTTCACTCCTTCTTTTCCATTCTATTCTCCCTTTTGCATGATCTTGTTCCTTTCCCTCCACACAGTATCTTACCCATGAGTCATGCTCTCCTCAAATCTGCTCACGTGTTTCTATCTTCCCCACTTTGGTTCCATTAACCAAAATCTAATCTTGACTAATTTCATGTCTCAACAATGTATTATTGATTACTTTACAGTATATAACAGTACAACATTAACGATAAAATAATCCATGGAGAAATTATCAAAATACTTATTAGTTTCAGCCCTACTTAGTACATTGTGTTAGCACTACATTTTCTTTCATTTTCAATTAAAGGATTGAATGTGAGTGTTCGAGCTCCGGAGTTGGCTGATGCCAACAAGATGCCAACATATCTGCTCCTTGTAATACTTTTATGAATTTGTTATACATCTCTTTGGATAAAAGTGCCTGCTAAATAACTTGAAATATTTTGAGATTTCAGTGGTTTAAAAATGAACAGATTTTGGCAGTGGTCTTGCATATCTTACTACTGTGTGTGTGTGTGTGTGTGTGTGTGTGTGTGTATATATATATATATATATATATATATATATATATATATATAT
>JAOEGT010038826.1:0-23535 GCA_025447795.1 Speoplatyrhinus poulsoni | reverse complement strand
ATATATATATATATATATATATATATATATATATATATATATATATATATATATATACTGTGTTGGTGAGCTAGACTCAGTCACTCATTATTATTATTAGCCTATATTCAGGCTCATACGGATATTCACGATTATCCTGAAAGTGGATAATCACCAATAATAAATACAAATAGAAAATATTATATCCTTGTAACCACGTTCTATACCCTACTGTGTATAGTGTAGGCCTGGTGTAAGCTACAATAACTAATGGCACAGGTATCAGAACCTGGGATCGTAGTCACAATCACACAAGCCAAATGTATAATACACATTTGTGTTATGGTTTTTAAAATTACAATGTTGACTAATGTTACAATAAAAAACAATTCCAAATGCACAGCAGAAGACGTATGGTTATGACACCTGTAGATTCCAGAAGGATACCAGAGCAAAGAGGTAGGGAGAGCAGAGCAAGCTGCCAGCATTTTGCTCTGCTTCTTTAATCCTATAAGAAACTACAGGAGTTGCTGTGACTCAAAGCTTATCACACTATAGATGGTAACGTTAATTGCATGGTTGAGCATGACAAAAACATCAGACTGATTTACATGATATTTCCACAGCCACTGCCTTTCCATGTGTAATATCTCCTCTATTAATAAATTAAATAGGTCTGTTCCAGCAATTCATTATTTAGACTACTGCCACTGACACAGTTTTGAATAATTGATGCTTGCATGCTCCACAGTAGCTTATATCCTCTTAATTAAGTCGAAGCCAGTAGACCTAATGTACAGTAACCTATATTCCTCTTAAATCGAAGCCTGTAGGACAAATGTACAGTAGCCTATATTCCTCTTAACTCGAAGCAATGCCTAATGTATTATTTTAATTAATTAGCATATGCTACTTTAATCACTTTAATTACCTGTTATATTGTTACCTCCATTATTTGCATATAATTGAAATCAACAGAAGTATAAATGTTTGATGATTTGTATGCGACTCCAACCCACTATAGCCTATATTGCGGTGATAGCATGTTGTTACTGAACAGGTTACAGGTGTCTGAACAGGTAACTAAACAAACAAAATGTTCAGGCAAGCAAGAAGATCGCTATAATAACAATTGAATCCTATGGCAGACGTATGCATACAACCTTTTCAGGCTGCTTACCCTTTGCTTTTTCCCGTGAAGGTTATATTTCCCACATGAAATTCACCTCGGGGTGTTAAACCCGTTTGGTAAACGTTGGCCCTCTTTTGTCGTTATCTCTGACATACAGCTTGACGTTAACCTTGAACGGACTTTTGATCACATATTGTAGGATACTGTAGCCTACCCACATACCGACGATTATCCAATGAGAATAGAGATCCCTCCTATTCCATCCTATTCCCTCCTATCCTAAAAACACTAGTCCTACCTACCCGTGCAATCGCTGAGTTGGAGATACGCCGCCCCTTGGCCCCTACGCCTTGGCCACGTATAGAGCAGAACTGTACGGTATGACATCGACATTGACGTCAATGCTTGGCTCAGGGCGAGAGCATAGCCTATTATGTAATGTAGCCTATTATATGTAAACAATTTCATTATATTTGTGTGCGCACCACCAACACATCATATGACTCACCAGCCGGTAAAATATGATAAATACATAAATACAGTGACGAACATGCATGGGCGAATATAGTGACGAATAGTTGTCACTTATAGATTTAATTTTTTATTCACCATTTTTCACATGATGCGCTAAATGAAACTAGGCTAATATTTGCTATTTTCCCAATTGCACAGTTAAATATTAATCTGGCAACAATGTGCATAATGGTGTGGCTAAACAGTCTAATGCGTTTTCTCCAATGTGATTAGACCAAGAAGGTTGATCTTCCCCTTGATCAGACCATCGTCTTTAATTTTGGGGAAGAGAATAGCGCAATTTCTGGACATAACAGCATGGGTGAATGACCAACCTAAAGGAGGAGCGGGCTTTGAGTTACAGGCCGCCCCTTGTGTTTCTCCCACCCCCGGAGAACAGACGCTACATTCAACAGAGGAAACGGAAAAGACGAAATACACAACTTTTCATTTCAAAACCTCCGAGGCTGTTGAACGACAGAAATTTCTTTTAATCAAACGCTCCCCATTTCAACCTGATATTTAGACGACAAATTCGTGATCTTCCTTATTTTAAATTCTTGTCTCTATCCCAGCTGTTTGCAGCTGGCAAAGGCACTCGCTCTGTTTGTAAAACCACTCGAGAGTGATCTGAGGAGATGGCGTCCCAACCTCCCCAGCCACAGGTGAGGAAGAATATCATGGTGTTCCTCAAGACTTTCCTGGGCATAATCAGGATTGTGCAGATCGTCTTCGGTGCAGGCCTGTGGGTCACCATCGCCGCGAATAAATACGAAGGATCAATCCACTTCGCCCTGTTTGTCGCGGTCTTCTTCTGGCTTCTCACCCTCGCCCTTTTCTTCATCACCCTACTGAACAAGCAGGACCTCGTACCCATTGTCGGCGGGGACCGGTGGTTGCTTAGTAACCTGGTGCACGACATCGTGGCCACCTTGCTCTACCTGCCAGCGATAGGTGTGCTGATTTACAAGACGGATCGCAACTCTTACTGTAACTTGGAGAAGTATACACACCCATGTCTGTACAAGGTCTATTTAACTGCCACCGTGTTCGCCTGTCTGTGCGCTGTGGTTTACCTGCTTTCGGCTATTTACGGGGGTTGCAGAAAGTGTCGGGGTGAACAGACAGTGATTTGAGACTGAATGGGTGTTACAGGCACATTTTTTGCATTCTGGAAGGCTACTGAGCAGAAGAAATGTGGTGGGACAGAATGTCAGATTACCGTACTCCTGGCTTGTCTCAAGGCTCACCAGAAAAGGGAATAGGCCTAGATGCCTTTGCTAGTTGCCATATAGGCCTAAAAATCATGTACTTATTTGTATTTTGTACCTATTTTTTATGTTTAATAATACATTTCTTCTTTTTTTATTTTGTATCTATTTTTTATGTTTAATAATTACATTGTCAGTAGGCCCATGTCTTATATTAGTAGGTCTATAATGTATACTATGTTATGTGTATTTGTGATGGCGAGCTTGAATAATTGGTTTCCTGACACCTATCAGTCCTGTCCTGCTGTAAAGGCTGCCATATGCGCAGATAAAGTGCTTATGTGATTGGTACTAAGGTAAGGAGATATGGTAGTCTACTGCTTAAGTGTCCTTTGTGTAAAACCAAAATAATAAAGTAGAGTACCAGCAAGTGTCTTTGGTTTGACAAAATGAGTGCACATTAACTTGCCCACACAGTTCTGTGAGGGCAAGTTAAGTTAATCAAGCTGTTATTGTACATATTATAAGGAATGGAGCCAGAGCTGATTATGCTGGTGGCGCTTTGCAAATGAGACACAGATTTAGTGAGGCATCAGAGCACCTGAACTTCCTTTTTGCAGATAAAAGCCCCAGCAAATCAGCAGGGACCATTAATATGGGACGTGACCACATCAAAGATATGGGCGTAAGACCTACCGCTCTGTGTCTCTAGTTTGTAATTATAACCTCTGTATATGGGCTCACAGACAAACACACAGTGTCACACACACACGCACAAACACAAAACAACGTGTCTGTGTGAGAGTCGGCTAACGTGTGTTTTGTGTATGACTAAGTCTTAAACTTGTGTGTGTGTGTTATGTGTGTTGTTGTATAATAGCTTTGCAAAGGGAGGGTTCTTACCGGAATAGTCTGTTGGGGAGCTGGAGGTGGAATGATCTTCAGCCAATGACAATGCAGCCAACAACTAGTTGTCTTATTAGTCTTATTAGAGTATCTCTTCCAAAGAACATGCAGCTCTTAATAATACAGCCAGCAAAAAGTCTTGTTCGATGGAACTAAATTATTAATTTGTCAGATTTATGTTTGTACATGCTTCCTCAAATTTTGACAAATTCTGGAGAAAAAAGAACTGTCAAAGGCCGGTATTTTTAATCTGGAGCTCTCTTTTTTTATTTTTTAACTATAGGCTTTTGTAAACATCTTTGTGTAAATTTTTTGCAGTTGGTTTTAGCAACGGTCTAGTGTGAACCGGGAGAACGGGTCTGGGAGACTAATGTCGAACAGCTGCCTCGCTCGGACATAAATCTAACACTTCTGAGAAGAAAGGAGCCCCCTGAACCCCCCTCCCCATGTACACATTCCCACATCCTAGCCCCCTCCCAGTTACTGATTGCAATAAGAAATCCTTGTCACGTCGACACGTGGAGCCAGTGGAAAATCAGTACACAGATGGACAGAATACACAACGGCACCATAAAATGTGTAAACAAGAGTCAAAGCAATGTTCAGTATGGTGAACCAGGGACATTTTGAAATTATTCATGTGTTTAGGCCATAGATTTAGGCCTAGTTGTATGATGATTTACAACAAAAGGAAAAACAAAATGGCAAAAGGGTATGTGATCAGTTTGTTGATCTCATATGTCTGCATGCTGTATGCTTTTACACATTCACGTAAAGACAGCAAATTGCTTTGGGAAACATGTTTAATCAGCTGTTAGATGGGTGTGGGACTATAGGAAGGTGTTTTTTCCATTTCTGTACTTTCTACTAGGAAAGAAAAAAAATCAAACAGCTGGTACAACTGTAAAGGTACTAAACATAAAGCCATGCACAATTCTGGTGTGCCAACTGTGTGATATTTACTTTGGCTGCTCAAAGAAACAGACATTTCCTGTACACATTCTCCCATCCATCTGCATGCGAACACAGCATTAAACATCCAAACACTCCTAAAATAGCCTTTCTGACTCTAAACGAATAACACCAAACTGCTTTAGACGACTGTCAGTAAACTAAGCATCCAGAGACAATTCTGTCTTACAATCTAAAACTGAACTGTGACCACAATGACATAAGGCATTACATCACTGGTGGGACAAGCCTGCAGACGTCAACATTGTGACATCTGTCCTTTTCAATCATAATTTACAATATGTGTGTGGTGCATTTCTCCAACAGACCATTCCATAGTGGCATGGCCATTAAGGCAGGACACACAAAATAAACATTAACCCCATTTGAATTTGGTTAAAAGACGTTACTTTGTAATTCTTTGCCCACAGACCCACATATGGTTTGTATGGTTTGCTGAACTATAGGTGTGTTTTTTGTTAAGTTAGAGCCCACAGAACAGGTCACCAGGATGGTTAGCTTAAGCGTTCTGATACCCACCCCTGTCCAAGAGGTTTGCCATACTTACAAATCTCTCTGTCATAGCTACACACACAAACGAAGGCCCTGGTAACCACACACTCATCCAGGATGGCTGAGATGCAAATTCCACTGCAGAGAGAGAGAGAGAGAGAGAGAGAGCGAGAGATTGGATGTGTGACAGAAAGAACAAGTGTTTGTGCAACAAACAGAAAAGCCGTGTGTTTCCTCTTACAGTTCCCTGAAGACCTGACATCTCTGATGACATAATTTCCAGTCTGGGTCAAGGGTCAGGCATGCAGCCATTTGAAAACAAAACAAAAAAATACCAATATATTTTTCAAACACGCTTTTTAATTAAGGGACAACATTTTCCACATGTATTCCAACAACTTGTTCACAATTCTATTTTTGCAGTTTTAAATGAGAAGTGTGTGCCAGTGCTTTACGTCAGAGAACATGGCCCTGTGTAGTGGGACATAATGGGAACCATTTATAATAGCCTGAATATACCACAGCATTTGTCTTTCTGCCAGCCAAGAGATGGAAAGAATGTGTTCCAGTATGAAGGAGTGTTCATTCATACAAAGTGGTTCGATAACTCATAGTCCTATCTACAATACAGTAGATCATTATTTAAGGATAGAGTGAATTATGAAACAAATACACACATTGTACTAAGCAAGCCTCACTTGAGCCCACAAAAAATTCAGAAATTGAAATCGTATTTTTTATCGGTAAACAAAGCGACAGGTATGGGTTGGGCAGGCATGGTGATCAAACTCACAACCTAACAACAAACCCACCCTGCACCCACATCTCCAACGTGACACTGCCTTCCTGCTGCTTTAGCATGTAGTTTGTGTTAGTTCACCACGTCACTAAATAATTTGGGTAGGTAAATCAATATTTGCCACGTTTTGAACATTAGCAATCATATTTTATGTTAAGGGGGTCTGCAAAAAATGTCTTACTGCTACCATAAAACTTGTTTCACAAGAAGTTTCCAAATACCGAAAGCCCATTCGTAAATGCTGAAATTAGTTGCTGTTCTGTAAAGGCAAAATATATTCAGTTATATAGAAATAATTACAGTATCTGCTATTAATGTGTGCAATTATCCCAAACATATGATAGGTTGGTGGCAACAGGAAAACACATGATTTACAACATAAAACAACATAATTCTAGTGCTACTAAATGTAACTTGGCTAATAGTGGTATTTAGTGAACTTCATAGCACACATACAAAGAAATAAGACAAGACTGACTTTAGTTTTATGTGCCTCTCCCTTTATAGATGCAAAGGTCACACTAAGGTCATAGTGGAATCCTGCATTACTGAAGATTTACAATAATGATTGAATATCCCCACTAGGAGGCACAAAATAGCTGCATACTAATAATTGGCTTCATTCTTAGGGTTTGGTTCAGCTACATAACAAGTATCAAAGGAGAAGTTAGTCATTACTTAATTGATTAATCTACTTTGACAGTTAAACATAACTCATGAGAAACAAGGTAGTTCCATGTCGATCCCAGTAATAAAACCTATTACAAAGAAGATCTTCCTATACTTTATACCCATACAAGAAAGAGACATACAGTAACTAAAGGGAGTGGGGGATTACATTTAAGAGAGCGGTAAGACAAATAAAAGGACAAAAATAAAGATAATGTCAGTCTCTCGAAATCACAGCAACTACACATTATAAACAGTTACCTAAAAAGCATGGTCCATCTTAATGCCTATGCTCCACAGGTGAAAACGAGCACAGAAAACCACATTTTATCATTTGTTTAGAAGGTGCTTTTATACAAAGCGCACAATAACAAGTATTATAGACCTGGTAGGGGTCAGGAATCATGCTTATACCTTTTGCCTGGAAGTCAGTCAGCTAGACGGCTAATACCATCATCATACTAATATATATACATACATACACACATAGTATAAGCATATTAGCAGATGAGTATCTTCTTATATGACACAAGCATTCATAGTCCTACATGTTCCATGTTTATATGTAAATGAATAAAGAATACGCATACTCATATCAGTGTTTCAGATTGAATAATTATGTGGTAGCAGCCATAGATATATAGTATGTGTGGGGGGAAAAAAAAATGTATGTGTAACGCGCCAAAATGGGCATTTAGAAACCCATGCTAACAGACTGTTAACACCCAGTATATGTTCAAGGCAATCTGAGCTTAACTTGCTACTGATGATGGTTTGCTGCCCATAAATGCCTTGTCCCCACATCCATTGCTCCCATTTTCAATTGTGTCCACTTAAAGGTACATTCCTTGAGCGCGTCTACATTTCAACCGACTTGCTGATGTGGGGGGTGGGGGGAAGCAGCGGGAGACCAGCGTTGTACAGGGAGGGGTAGAGAGGAATTTGTGCCACTCAGCAGTCAGTTTTCACACAAGGACGCAGATCAAGGAGTGTCGCTTTAAATATCACCACTGTGTTGATACAAGTAGTTTGCTGTGACAGAGTGGGCAAGCATGTTCTCTCTTGCTACCAACGGGTGAAAAAGGGTCTCTTGCTCTGGAAGCTCTGTGTATAGGACTCGCTGTTGGTCCTCTGGGGAGCCCGGGCTGTCTCTACCACAACTGGCGCCATCTGCACCAGGTCAAGGGGGGTCTTGGTTTCCTTCAGGGCCTGGACCAGGTTTTGGATCTGACCGGGGAAAACAAATCAGAGTTAGTCAGGAGAAACAGGGTGTCGTATTTGTTGTTCTATTTCAGACAAGGGCTCGCTTACCTGACCTTGCATCACCGATTTTTGCTTATGGAACTGTCCCCGGTCAAAGCCTGGGTCTTTCTGCAGTGCACACACACAGACACACACTATTTTAACACAATAGCGTGCTTTGCTTTTTCCACTAGCACTTAATCTCATACAGTTTTTCACATCTACTTTCTACCTCAAACATTCTACTTGTCACTTCTTTACAGGAATTGTCTTTTTTAATTAATTACGTTGTTTTGATTTCATTACAGTGCACCACATTACGTGAAATTTAATTAATACGCATCTTCTGCAGCTGCGATCCTAAAAAGCCTATGGGTAAGTGTACTATCTCTGCCACTAGGGGGCAGAAAAATCAAAGGATGCTCCACTTTTCAGAAAGAGACATGAATGACAAACTAATGAAACAAAGCAAAAAAAAAGGTATTTCATTTGATGTTTCTGTTCTCACCTTAAAGAGCTCATACAGGTCTTCTTCAAGATCTTTGATAAAATTGGGATCGTTCAATTTTGGGAGAACCAACTCTTTGATCTCTTGTGAGAATGGAATCTTAGCTTGAGGTAGCCATGCCCAGTAGAATGGGTCTATAAATGACAGGAAGGGAATGCAAACAATAAATAATCTTTTTTGCTCAATTATGAAATCTGAATAGGAAAATGTGCTTTCATTTCATTTCACCCCCACTGTGCTATCCAGTCCAGTATAGACACTTGTATCTGCAAATTCGCTGGAACATTTACTGGGACACGAAAGCTTATACAGTAACTACTATTAGAAAAGTTTAGGTTTTTAAGAACACCCTGATATTACAAGCTCAATAGATCTGGTGGTCTAACCAGGCTAAGATCAGTTCAAACTCACAGGCTCTCCAGGAGTCTGGGTGTTTAAGAGGAAAAGCAAGGCCGTTGTCTATTGCTGCCAGTTTAACAATGGGATCCTTCACTACCACCCAATCTGAATCCTGCAGACATAAACACATGAGAAAATACATGTTTTAATGTGAAAATGGCGACGTAATATTATGTAGTACATATCTCTACTCACACGAATACCTCCAGTGTCCATTGGATAATCATATTTTATTAACCAGTTGTCATTACCCCTGTCTGTGAAAAGAAAATCCACCATAGATCAATGCTATGTCTAATTGGTGTCCTTTGCAAATAAGGAATACATTCCACTAATTTAAATATATTACTAACCTGTGTTCCTTATGATGTAATCTAGGACGACTAATCTCTCAAACTGCAGTTGCAATAGGCGATTGGTACTCTCGGGAAGAGGCTCCGCCTCAAACCGTCTTAGCCAGTAATCTGCATCTTTGTACCCTTCAACAAACAACTGAAATGACCCCACCTGGCAATAGAGGAACATTGGATATATAATGTGCACTGTATATCATTGGCATACTTGTATCACCACTTTAAACCAACACAGCTTCATTCATGTGTGGAATTAAATTAAAATAAATCAGCATTACAAAAATGTTTGAAACTCCAACACTGCCTTCACCAATTGTCAGTCACTCAACACCTGGTAGCTGAGTGACTGACATTTGTCTCCAATCCTCCATTACAGCTCTCCAGGGCTCAAACTGGTCTCTACACTCCCTCTACCGCTAGTGATAAGAGTAAAGGTTAAGGGGGTTCAGGAACACAATAGAGAAGTGTACCATTAAAGGGAATGAGAAATGGAATTACTTCTAATGCTAATTGTCAAAATAGATGCTGTTTGCAGGAGCACTTATCACAAACATTCAGAAGCAGGCATTCATATTTACATACTTTTAAAGGAAGGCCTATTCTGTGGAAGCGCTGGCCAACTTTAGGCACTTTCTCTAGGGCTAACTTCTTTCCGCGAGTCTTCACCCTGTCTATAGCACTGTAGTTGAATGTTTCACTGGCCAGGTATACAATCTAAAGAAGAAGAATGGTATTTAGAAAGAGAGTAAACAAAGAGCAGAGCAAAGCAAATACTTTTATCGTGATGATATGACTAGTGAGATTTCATTTTCACGTTTCCTTACTTTGGTCTTGGGAACTATGTTGAGCTCAAGTTTTTGATCCACCAGGCTTGCTCCAGCCTCTGACAGATAACCCTGGTTCAGAACCAAACAATCACGGCCAAAACAGCAAGGACAGCATGATTTCTGGAGCCATTTGGTCCACTTAGGGTTCAAGTGGCCGTAGGGCTCCTCGTTTTTAGGCTTGAACACACCGATTATCTTCTGCAAACAAACAGAAAGCAACAATTTCAGTTCCAGGAACACACTGCTGCACACCTCTATTTATATGTGGAATTCCCGCTGTAGTTTTAACCAGCACGTATTTCAAACAGTGAGCTAGAGCAATGTGTGTAAATGTGGTCCTCAACAAATTCTGCTTTTATTCCTGGTCTACCATGTCTTGGTTGGTAAGTGACTGGGAAATGTTCTTAAATAGACATTAAAATGAAGCATCAACTGCCACTCTGTCATCAAAGAGGGCGATTCACGCAGATTATCCTAAATTTCCTCACATGATGAAGTGTATAGAAGAAGGCTATAGAGTGAGGATTGCAGCAGGGTTTTTTTGTCTGCCCAATATACTGTAATTCTCCTCGGCTAGTACACTGTCAAGTAATAAAGCTACAGCTTGTGCTTTATAATAGAAACAATCAGCAGGACAGTGTTGCTGTTGTTGAGTTGGCTGGGTACAGAGGAATTTGGCATGACAGCCTATACGATTTGCCTAGACCTCCTTATCAGATGTAAGGTTAAGCATTTACTGATAAAACACATGACTTGTCCTATTCATGCTCTCTTTTCTTACACAGGCAAACACACTGAAAAGTCCATTGATTTTTGAACCGGTAGAGAAAGTCTCTATTGTCGATTCAACTCGATTGTCAAGTCTCTTGAAGATCTCACAGATATGTTACATAAAGTGAATGTGTTTCTCATTAATGACATTTTCCATTAGGCTCCTGTGTTGGAAATATTTGCTGAAGTAGTATCAACTTGGCTTTTGTCCAGAGAGTGCTAAATTAGTCTAAAAGAACAGGTATGGTTAGTACAGACAGTGTTTTGGCATTTACAACTGAGAATCTACCACTTTTTGGATATCTGAATACAGTAGCCTAAGGTATGAGTAACAGCTATGGTATCATTCTTACGCTGATTAACCGGTTATTAAATCTTGGAACTGCACTGAAAGGGAAACTAAAAACAGCATAATGTGTTGTCAGCAACATCAGGTCTAGCAGACCTACAGTTAATGTGTAGGTCTACTCTATGAGATCTTGTCACGCTGGATCGGTCCATTAATTAAATAAGTGCCCAAAACTATAGACGTCTCACCCCTCGAGAGTCTTTAACAAAGTAGCTACCACTAGATCCCTGGTAAATTCTCTCTGGAAAAATCTCATCTTCAATGGCTTGCTCTGCCTTCCTCATAATTTCCCTGAACTCTGGATCATCGGGGAAATCATTCCTGTTACGGTCCAGATGGAAATGTCCTCTGTTCCGATCAAGAAGAGGCTGTCTCTCTTGACTCCGTCCGGGGCTCCCAGCTGGTACTCGAATCACAGAACCTGGTGTAGCATTCGAGACAGCTCCGACACGGGGACTAGAGGTTTCGCTTTGACAATTGTTCCAATCTGTTGCATCCTGGTGGTGGGGAAGGACGAGCGAGCTTGTTTCATCCATGCCCGACCGGGTTGGGAATAATGTAATAATGTAATAACAAAATCCAGCATGCAGGACGACAAAAAAGACCTCGGTCCGGTCTCGTCCATACAAACAAAATTGTCATGGTCTTCCGCATACAAAACCCCACCTACTCCTATTACTGAGAGCTTATTGGTGCATGTCCTTCCATGTCTTCCATGACGGTCGTCGTGTCGACGTTGATTTTTGTATGTCTGGGGAAATGCATATAATTAGCATAGATAAGTGCATGCGTGAGTTTGTTTGTGTGTGAGTGAGAAGATTATTATGTATAAAGCTAGGTATGAACGCAGAAACTCGATCAGTGGAAATGTGCTTCCTGCTGCGGCTTTTTATTTTGTGTACATTTTCTTACTCAACTATAATACTGATATATAAAACATATTGCAAATACGTAGGCCTATGGTAAACAAATTGATAATACAAAAAGGTACAATGTATGAAGGTCATGGAACTGTCACAGTCCTCGATAACGCCCACCATTGTCATTGGTTGGAACTATACGAAATGGATTTCATTGGACTAAAACGCAGGAAGCTAGGGAGTGATCGATAAATAGAATAAAAGTCCTCGCCGGTTTAACAGCACGACTTCGTTAGTCAGAGACGTTATCTGAAAGATATATTCTATCTTTCGTCGACTGATTTTTTTTTTGCCCGAGGACGTTGATTTGCTTTCACAAATGGCTGCCTACAAATTGGTTTTGATTCGACACGGAGAGAGCAATTGGAACCAGGAAAATCGGTTCTGTGGGTGGTTTGATGCCGACTTGAGCGAAACTGGCGAACGTGAGGCAAAGAGGGGCGGAGAGGCCCTGAAAGGTAGCACGACACTGTTTTATATTTTTCAAATGAAATGTTTACCGTATTGTTTATTGGCAATGTAACTGACTGTCTGTCTTTATGATGTATGATTTAACTGCATTAGCCATATTATGAATATTAAGGTATGTTCTAATATGCTATTGCGCAAACATGGCAATATTGTTAATGTGGTAATACGATAATCCGTTTTACATAATTTATTTTTAAAGGCAGTGTGATTCTGTTGTATGCTGTAATTTATCTACACGTGATTTCCACTAGACTAGACTTGGGTGTGTTAACCGGTAAGAAGTTGAGAATACTATACGTCATACATTTCCAGAGACTGCATCATGGAATGCATACGTGCAGCTATAAACGTGCAGCTCGGGTTGCTGTTATTTTATATAATTATAATCCATTATAAAAATCAGTGAAACATAAATGGGGGGGGGGGGTATACAAATCACACGTGTAACCTGAGGTTAAATTAGATATTTCAGATTATCGTATTCTAGTACATGAGCAAACCGAGGGGCACCGAGCCTTTTTCACAAGAGAGAAAACGTGTGTATGGTAGCTCATAAAATTATATGGTCTGTCCGTTTCATAAGGTATTGACAATGTATTCTATATGTTTCTAAACTACCTGTTTATGTTGCCCTAAGGTTTGCTCATGTTAAAGTACACGATAATATGAAAGCTCTAATTTAACCTCAGAGGATATACACGTGTGTAGCCTACTTGTATATATGTTTATTACTTCTTTTATAAGTGTATGTGTGTATGACACAAAACAGACATGATTAATGACGTTTAGCCAGCTGTGACACCTGTGAAAAGGGCTCTGTACATTGTCAATGCTGATGTACAACACCGGTCCAACAGATGATTATGATCTTTATTTGTAGTTTTATGCAACAGCATGCCTGTGAAAGGGTCTGTATAATGCTGTGTATGCATGTGGATTAATTGACTGAAAAGTGCTTCTGACCAACAGGCTTACCTGTAAACTGGTTCTTCTGAAATTCTTAGATGCTGGCTATGAATTTGACATATGCTACACCTCTGTGCTGAAGCGAGCCATCCGGACCCTGTGGCTGGTTCTGGACGGTATTGACCAGATGTGGTTGCCAGTGCACCGGACCTGGCGACTCAATGAGCGTCATTACGGTGGCCTTACAGGGTTAAACAAGGCAGAAACGGCTGCAAAACATGGGGAGGCCCAGGTCAAGATCTGGAGGCGTTCTTATGATATCCCTCCTCCAACCATGGACCCAGACCATGACTACTACACTGCAATCAGCAAGGTAAGATGGTTTACCTTTCCATACTAGTGAGCGCTCAACCACTGTAGGGTAAATTGTACTGAAAGTTTAAAAGGCCGTGTCCAAATAAGTGCTGTGATTATACATTCTTTACATGTAACACAATCTTTTATTTTTTTTTTTTTAACAATAATTTTCGAACAAGCGATAAACGCAGTATTGTGTTGCGTTAAGTTTTATTTTGTCTATTGCAAACTGTAGTGACAAAACGTTATCTGATATTAGATATGCTGCATTGTTAAAACCTGAAGTGGATATGGCACACATGAGATTAGCCTTTTTATTAAATTGCGTAATCTACTGTGTTCCTAGCACTTCTGGGTTTAGTTAATGTATGACGAGTGAGGTATTGGGTCAGAGTTCAATCAAGACAAGGAAAGGCAGATCTTTAAAATGTTTGACAATAACCATGGACATTGATGAACTCACTGCTCATACTATTTAGTAAGTGTAACATATACACGTATTTGGTTGCAGATGGGGATATAGATCTTCAGTCACATTCCATTGACGGAAGCACTAGAACTATTAAGATTTGTTCTCTGAATCGTACAAAGACCTCGTACAATATTTGCCTCAAAGATAATCTAATCATGCCGTGTTATTTGCCTAATAGGACCGTCGCTATGGAGACCTGACAGAGGACCAGCTTCCCTCCTGTGAGAGTCTGAAGGACACAATTGCAAGGGCACTTCCCTACTGGAATGAGGAGATTGCCCCTCAGATCAAACAAGGAAAGCGGGTTCTTATCGCTGCCCATGGCAACAGTTTGAGAGGCATTGTGAAGCACTTGGAAGGTAGGGTGTTTATTTTTTTTATTGTTGTAGAACTTAAATGTACTTGTAACTGTGGCACTTAATTACACGTACTTCCTGAAGGTGATGCAATTGTGTTTTACAATCTCCTAAAGCACACAACTGGTAATTTTTAGTGATTGTCAAAGACTTTACTTGTAGTGTACTTGGTTTGCAATTTAATTTCAGTATTTAGTATGTAAGAGGCATTTAATTTATGGTATTGCATATAATTTTCTTGTAAAAAAATGTATTGTTTATTTTGGGAGTATTTAAGCAGTATTACAGCTGTAATTTATAGAATTTTATGTCTGTCTGTCTGTCTGTCTGTATTTGTCTATTTAAATGTGTTCCCTGCTGTTCCAGTGTTTACTCTCTGCTGTTACCCGCAGGTATGTCAGAGGAGGCCATCATGGAGCTCAACCTGCCCACAGGCATCCCTATCCTTTACGAGCTGGACAAGAACTTGAAGCCTGTGAAGCCAATGCAGTTCTTAGGAGATGAGGAAACCGTTCGTAAGGCCATGGAGGCCGTTGCTGCCCAGGGAAAGGCTAAGAAGTAAAGAGACCTGGGGAAATGTGGAACCCCAGTCTGTGTGCTACAGTCGAGGTTGTCCTTAACTGTTTTAGGATTAGTGATTTGAATCACTTGAGCAGTGTAATTATGATAATGAGAGGCCTATAAACATGCATATGTAGTGTAGCTGTAGCTCATAAAAATAAGTTCAGTGTTTTGATTAGTGATGAATAAACTATTGTAAATGCTGGCTCATCAGAACCCTTGAATCAAATTAGTGGACCAATTGTTATCATTTAGCTACAGCTGTGTTTTCCCTTTTGCAAATGGAAAATGATCAACGGTCAAAAACAACCTCACACTGCTGCCATGGTGCTGGAAGTAATGTGTGATTACTGCAACAGTAGAACTGCTACAGCTCAGAATAACTTACTGAATGTGTCCTGTTTAAAAATCACATTTTCAGTTCAAAGGCATATTGGACATGATCTTTCTGACTGTAATTTATTCAGAGTAATATATTTAAACCAGATGACTGACTACTTGAGGATTAAGTGTTTACTTGCCACATGATGGACCATTCTAAAAACCTTACATTGGAAGTGTTTCAAAACAAATTGACTAAGCAGTTTAAGCCAACACATGGTATCATTCCATTTACAAATATATACATAAATATGTACCCTGGAGCCCTCTAAATCATTTTTGTCTGAAATTAACATTGTTATTGTATGGTAGGCTGTTTGTTTTGCTGTTTATATTTTACTTGTGTTTAATGGAGTAAGTTACATGAATGTAGTTTAATGGGCTTCAAGTGTAATATTACTTTCACATCACAGTTTTTCTCGCTTCTGATGTAGCAAGGCTAATATGGCATGTTGTAAGTGAAATTACCCATTATGTTCTATTGCTGAAATACAAAATGTAATAAATGTGCATACGTCATTTATATTCAGTAATATTTTCAATATATTTTAGATGATTATTTGTTAAGGGTTTAATTTTGAAGGTTGAAACCGGAAGTATGAGGCTAGCGTTTTAGCGCGCGGCAACCGTAGCCGTAGCAAAGTGTTCTTTTTAGACAATAAGAAAATGACAGAAAATCAAGTAAACGCACGGTAAGAAAACGTATTATACGTTGTTACATTCACGTTACCCAGCAAACTACAGTACCGTATTCGATTGTTTCCTGCAGCAACAGGACTGTACGGTAACGTACCGTATACGAGTTTCATAATTTATTTAAAACAAACCTCCCTACCGGTACCGTACCGTAGTTTGTCAGTGTGGTAGTGTGCGGTACAGTACAGCACTTTCTAACGCTTTAATAGCGATTGCCAACATGAGCTAGATTTTGCTAAAGCTAGTCTCGGCCTCTTCCGTTCATTAGCACTGCGTAAGAAACTTAGTGTAAAAACCTACAAGATTACAGGTGTTACGCCTAATTATGTGTCCTCCCGGATTCAGTGACCCTTTCGAAACGAAGTATGTTAAATAAAGCATAAAAAGTTCGATAGATCTATAAATAATATTTAGAAATATCTAGACATCAGTCAACCTTAAAACGACGAGGCTGGTGTAAAGTAGATACTATTCACTTTTTATTCAGAAATCGCTAAAATCACAAGCTTTTTGCAGTGCACCACCATCGATATAGCTAACCTTTTATTAACCCTTTAACGAACTAAAACACTTCGGGAGCGAGACACAAAAAGTGCACGAGAAATCACACACACACACACACACACACACTAATAGATAGTGCATGGTTTTAGGTGGCGCATGCACACTTTTGAAAGGGACACAGAATTAGGCGTAACACCGGTACGCTAAAACTAAATGGAGGTTGCATCATAACAACATCAACACTTGAAGTACGGTACCAGTATCGGTGTTACGCCTAATTTTGTGTCCTGCTGGATTCAGTGACCCTTTCGAAACGATGTATGTTAAAGCATGAAAAAGTTCGATAGAAGTATAAATAATATTTAGAAATATCTAGACATCAATTAATCTTAAAACGACGAGGCTGGTGTAGATAAAGTAGATTACTATTCGCTTTTTATTCAGAAATCGCTAAAATCACAAGCTTTTTGCAGAGCAAACTACCATCGATAGCTAGCTAACCTTTTAGTAACCCTTTAACGAATTAAAACAGTGTAAATAGTGCACGAGAAATCACACACTCCCTTAATATATTGTATTGATATGTATATGATTGAAGGTGGCGCATGCGCACTTTCGAAATGGTCACTGAATCCGGCAGGACACAATTCGGCGTAACACCTGTACCGTAGCGTCCTCTATTCAAGTCTCTGTGGTGAATACTCACCCAGTGTATGTCATTATTGTTATAATCCACACAGTTATGTTTATACAGGTTTTGCCATTGTTTTGTGTAGAATTATCACGTCCCAGGCATGCATAGCGGTATGAGTAGGAGCTTTGTGGCGACAAGTTGTGGTCTGGTGTAGGCTTAGCGGGAAAACAAATAAACAAGAGTTGACACTAATATTCGTCTCCTGAATATATCGACTCCTATATCTCTACCTTTTGCTTCCTGCTTTATTTTAAAGTGTTTTTTTTTAGGCGTCAGTTCGACTTTTTTTTATACTTACTTTTATTTTACCTTTTATTTTACTAAGCAGACCTCTTATTTACAACGAATGCCTAGCAAGATACACATTTCTCTTGTGATGACGGGAGCAAGACAGGCAAAAACAGGTTAAACAGGAAATATACTTTGCCAAAATAATGGAAAAACACAGTCAACAAGGAGATGCATTACAACAATATGTAAGAGTACATACATGAAACTTTGAAGGAACTGTACCATACAGTACCTTTGTTGACACTTGTTGGTCGCCAGGCAAGTGTTTTCTTCCCACATTATTGAACATGAAGGTGGTGTGTGTCATTTGAGATGCCGCTCAAATGTTGTTTGGCAGCGTTGGTCTGGCAAATTAATATTGTCATAATAGAGATACATTTCAAATATACAATAACAAACTTCCACTCTTTTACAGAACTTCAGAAAGTCCATACAACAAACGTGAGTGGAAATATCTATAATACACATGTTACAAAAGTCACAGTTTTAACTTGGTCTTATATTGAGTAATGTAACTGCCCTTCAAGTGCTTGTGAGCAAATGTAACAATCTTCTACATTGAGTAATGTGTTTTTGTTCTGTGAAGGTCTTTCTGGGTAGCCCTCACCAGCAGTGCTCTCTATCCCAAACAGACTTCTTCCTTCAGGACATGCCCATGAAGCCTTCTCAGCTCCATAACAAGCTGCCACCTAGGCCTATTTACGTCAGAAAACTATTGCTTAAGGAAAGGTCTCCCAATAGGATGCACTCCGGGAGTTCAACTGCGCGGTCAGGTGAAAGAAATTTCAAGTCATGGTCTGGAGAAAAGCAAAGTGGTATTAGCACTTCATGTTCTTCAGCAGGTCAAGCTGTCATAGGGGAAAAACATATTCCCGATCATTTCCAAAAAAATTCTAGTATCTTACAAAATACCCAACCAGGTAGCCCTCAGATTGGTAATAGTAGTCATAGTTCCCCAATATCACAATGCAAGTCTGTTAGTATGAATGCCAAAAAAGGAAATTCGAAAGTAAACAGTAAGACTTCCACACTAGTCACAAAATCTGCAAACAGGCATACAGTAGAGCAAAATAAACCTTCTCGACAAAGAAGACCTACAGTAATACATGATGATATTGACGAACTATTCACCCCTGACTGTATATTGTCAAACACCTCTGTACGCAAACCACCAAAGCCCAGTACAGAGGCTGCAAAACAGGGTTCTACCACCTCACCTGGTTTGGTGTCCAGTTCAGTGAAAGCCTGCAGCACCCCTTTAGCTCACTCTCCATTCTCCAAAGCTCAAAATTTTGCTATACCTCTTGCATCTTCTGGACTGGCTACCACAAATTCTTCACAAGAACCAGTTGCATCACAAAGCAGAACACCGGCACAGTTTAAGCTTCAAAATGGCCTTATCGAAAGCCAGGAACTCAAAAACAGTCAGGTCTCCACAACAACAAAGCAGCTCAAGATTGTGCTTCCTAAACTGGATAAGAATACCATAGCATCTGGAATCCATAAGAAGCTGAGGCTGTGTATGGCGGAACGTGATGATACCACCAAAAGTGCTGGCCCATCCAATTGTCCTCCCTCCATTTCCCCTGGAAGACAGGAGTTCAAGGGTAGGGCTGCACAATTAATCACATTTCATTATAGGCTGACCATTCATTCTCTCTTTCCCGTTGTTTGATACTCTATTTAAAATATAGTACAGCGCACTTTTAAGTTTTGATTACAAAGGAAACAGAATTATGAGAACTGCTTATTATATTACAATCATATTATTTGCCAACTAATCTCAATATTACTTTTTGATCAAATTGTGCAGCCATAGTAAAGTGTGAAAATCAAGAGGACCCTCTGGATATAGAGTCGGGCATAGACCTGAGCTTTCAGATGGATCTGCCTTCGTCCCAAAGCTCCCACAGCAGTGATGAGGAGCCACTGCTGCCCTTGCACGAGATGATGGCACGCATTGCCAAGCCTCCAGACACACCGGAGAAAGGGGCTTTCCCATCACCTAGTACTCCTGTCTTCCCAAGTCCCAAAACAGTAAGCCGCACAACATCTTCGCCTATGTTCAGAAGTATTAGTGACAAGACTGTAATCAGCTTGAATTTTACACTTTGTTTTATTTCTTGAACTGAACTGGTGCTAAAGTGACTCGGTTTATGAGCTACAATGTGGATTTTAGAACAATGCACATTTGGAAATGTTAATATTTTATGAATAATAGTGGATAATTAGTTCATTTTGTTGGTGAACAATTATCAAAAGAAAAATAGTAAAGTAGAAATATATCTAGTTCTCAACGTGGCAAACATTTACTAAAAGAGTTGAAACTTTTGCTGAGATTCCACCCATTACCTATCTTATTTAAATGTTTAGTTTGCCTTAGATAACTAAACAGGCTATTTGCTTTTCTGTGTTTATATGTTTGCAATAATGCCAAGGTGCCCTATTTAGATTACTTGTCACCCCTAAAATTGATATTTTGGTATCTGGTTAATTTTATTCAGCATCCACCAATCTCAACAACAAAACCAGCAATCTACAATAACAATCTGGATCAAATGCTACAGGAAATAAACAAGAACAGAAGGTACAGTATTTATTTATATTATGTATTTCTTTAGTATTGTGAACATCTTTAATTATGAGCAAGCAACTAGTGTTAGGGGAAACATTACTAATAATGTGAGTAATGGAATAGTGTAACGCGTTGGTCAGTTCAGTAATATTATTACGGTTATTTGTTTAATTAACGTGCATTACTGGTCACAGGTCAGTTCATACACTGCGACGTAAGTGATTGCAGCCGATTGTAGCTCTCACACTGTACAATCAAATCTCCTGCCCTCGAGATTTAGGTACTCGTACTGTACGGACCGACCGTCAAGTCCGACCTGACTGCTCACACTGTACAAGAAAATAAGCCTGCTATGAGAGGTTAAGCAACAAAGATTTCTTTCATTTTTGCTAGATGACAATTCAAAATGTAAAGTTCAAAGATGTAGGCTATTTGTGTTTAGGCCTACGTCATTACAATAATAACGGTAAAACTTTGTTCCCCAAACTTTGTTGTGCCGTTAATAATAGTCTACATAGAATAAATAGGCCACCATGCTAAAACTACTAAATGATATAGGCCAACATTGAAAATAGATAATAAAAATAAAACTACTCCTTTGTAGGCAAAGGAGTAGGCAATTCTACAAGCAAGGTTGTTAAACGGCTAGACCGCAGCAGCCTCTAAAGTTATCCTACTGTCCATATCACTCTTCACATGTCACCATGTTGCTTTCACACACTTTGCACAGGCGCGTTCAGGCAAAAAGGCACTGAATTTGGGGAATCGACTCATGGCTCTGCTTCAACTATGCGAGATCCTGACGACAGCCAACCAAATTCCTGACATTGTCAGAAATTAATCTGGTCGTACTTCGGAAGGTCGAGAGCCTTTAATTGCTCCTTGCAACCGCGCGCAACCCCCTGTACACGGCAAACGACTACTGACCAGCCGAATTTCGGCCAGACTCCCTAATGACTTGTGCTCAGAGATCTGGCCAAAAACGGGCACGTATTCGCACGAAGTGTATATGGAAGGCCATCCAGGCCAAAAACACACAAAATTAACGTGTGTATTTTACGTGTTGTCTACGTGCATTCAACGTGCACTCTACGTGTTGTCTACGTGTTGTTTGCGTGTCTACATTTAACACGCAAACACGTAGACAACATGTAGAATGCACGTAGACGACACGTTGACAACGCGCGGTTCCATGCGTCAATTTCACGTGATTTTGAGCCATTTGGCCATTTGTCCACTTTTTGTGCGTCCATTGTCATTGGCTGCTGCGCACTATGGTCAAACCATTCAGTAACCATAGGGGTGCCTACGGCTGCCACTATTTAAAAAATTTAGTGGCTCACTTGACTGCGGCTGGCTTGACCGCAGTACTATTTAACATGCTAAGAATCCTAGGCTATCGTTCTTTTCTTCTGCTTTTTTGTAGCCAACCCTAGAAAATCATATTTTTGGATTGCATTTATTGTGACTTAATATTTTCATCTAGATAAAAATGCCTGCTCCATTAGTTTCCATAATCTCAAAAACATGTGGACGCTATGAACACTATTTATTTCATTCATGATAGGCGCAGATAGGTTGAAGCCCCTAATCAGGCCGCCCAGGATTCATCTGTAGCCTGCTAAATCCCTCACAATTAATACAATAAGTCTATAATGTTTTAAGACATAAATGAATAACTATAATGATTGTTTTGTGCAAGGTAGACTTATAGTCTACTACATGCTGGTTTGGGATAAACCATTATAGGCCTCATAGCCTATCTGGCTTTGGACAGGCTACTATAATCTCTCTGATCATCTGGTTTTAGAATGTGAACACTCAAATCCACGCCAAAATTCAGATTTATAAAAACGACAATTGACGTGGAACTAGGGTACTTATCTCCGCCTTCAGGTTCCAGGAACGTTTCCTTGTGTCAATGTTGGAGTGGCCATTCGTGAAATCTAATAAGAGCGCAATGAATTGGGCCCAATAGGCTGTACAGTATATATGCTATTACACAATAGGCAATTCGTTTGGATCCTTTTGGAAAACAAAACAAACACGTTGGTCTTTTTACAAAACCTTATTGGCATAGCGTAATTGACACATCCTTGAAAAAAGTATATTACCGCACTGAAACATTACGTCAATATATGCTATAAAATAATGCAGCGGTTCGCCAAATGCGCTATAAGAAGGTATTGTACTTTGAGGCATCATTCATTTGTCTTTAGCCTACATAACTTCCTAGTGTCTATATGTGATCTACATATTCTGATGCTTTGTGTGCAACGTTTTTTTGGATTTTGTGCGCGCAAAAGGATTCCCTGTATAGATTGAATTTTGTACTGTGCATAAAATAATTATCTCTACACAATTAGGTGACTTAGCGATTTTCACATCCACATCACATTCTCACACCTTCACAATGGGGTGCCAAGTGTACCATACCCTTTTTCATGGACAGAATGCATTTTGTGGCACGAAATGCATATATTTGTTACGAAATAATGAAATACTGTAATGCCTTTTGTCCACGAAAAACAGAAACGCTTTTGCATTACGTTCATGAAATAATTAGAGAGGCCATACTTTCGTGCACGGAATTGGCAGTTTTTGTTTGTATTTTGTGGAGGAAAGGCTGAATGCACTTTGCATTATGTGAACGGCTGGAAGAAATGCATTTTGTGTATTTCGTCCCTTACACAATATATTTAGTGAATTACGAAATGCATTTCGTTAATTAGTGAGTAACGTAATGTATTGTTAGGTTATGATGTGCACAAAATAAATTGCACATTAATGGTAATTCTTCCAGTTGACATAGCATATGCTTACTCATTTTCATGTGCTCGTATACAACGTGAGTTCAATCTATACAGGGAATCCTTTTGTGTGCATAAAATCCAAAAAACATTGCGCACAAAGCAGCAGAATATGTGATCACATATAGACACTATAATGAGTTGTTTGAAAATATATCCAATTGGGCAGAAATACATTTCTGCAAGAAAAGGTTGCCCATAATTGGCTAGGAAGTGCAGGCTATTTATTCATTCATTCATAAATTCAGCTGCCTTCCATTCAGTAGCCAATAGCCATTCAGTCCCATCTCTTCTTCAGTCCGCAATTTGATACGAGGTCTGTCAAATGGCTAAACTGGCATTGCATATAGCATGAACTGTCACAAAGCATATCATGAAATGTATTGTATTTAGGTTTTAATTAGTGATAACGTGCCCCC
>JAOEGT010038808.1:0-23540 GCA_025447795.1 Speoplatyrhinus poulsoni | reverse complement strand
CTCCTGGACTGTAGGACAGGCTCACCAAGAAACAGCTGCTCACCTGACAAGACTGTCCACCTCACCTGCTCAGGTAACAGAGTACAGTATGGTTGGCCTGATTGGTTTTCCAGGTTATTTAATTACTAAATGTTGTGTGTGTCTAGAGCCTGATGTCAGGTTGGTGGGAGGAGTGAGTCGGTGTGCTGGTAAACTGGAGATGAATCACAAAGGGAATTGGAGATCAGTATTTTACTCATCCTGGGGACAGAAGACAGCAGCTGTAGTGTGTAGGCAGCTGGACTGTCACTCAGCTGTTTCAATAGAAAAGAAGAATAAATACATAAATGTACCGATATGGGAGATCCCACCTCAGTGTGTTGAGTCTGGATCTTCATTGAAGGAATGCAGAACAGGATTAGATGGACAAAACTCCACCCTGGAGCTAGAACTGATCTGCTCAGGTACATTTATTCTTATAATAATATCACAATAAACAACATACTTGAATTTAATTAAATGCTGTTTCAAAATCTCTACTAATAAATCCAGAACCACAAATTGCTAGCCTGGCTCTGCCCAACTATGCTCTCAGCTCAATTTATTTATCTGAGATTACAGTCTGTAAACTCTGATCACATTAGTGTTCGCACAGCCACCCTGCTGGCGGCTCAATCAGTATGGGTTAGGGATATGATGTTGAAGTCAAACGGGTTTTAAATTGTGGTAGACCTACATGAGGCGATCAAAACAATTGTAGCAACACCGATTGGTTCAGCGCTGTCCAATAGATTGAAAATTAACCAGAGGTCTACACCATAGGAGGATACGACTGAGAACACTTCCCAAAGGAGCATGGCCAGACCTATTCACAAAGTGAATATGGTCTGGTTACCCCAGTCTAACAAATAAATTGCAGCCACAGGCCAGATTTATCGGCTGTGAAATAGCACTATTAATTAATAGAACTATTTCTTAAAATTAACAAGCATATCCAACATAGGGTTCTTGACTAAGCTGACGCAACACAAAAGTTAAATTAGGTCAAACAAAACTAGCTAACCAGTGTTTTGAGATCTGGTCCAAAGAGCATTAGAATAATGTCTCCCCTTTCTGCTGACAGATATGTTGGTTCAGCCAGTCATCTCCCTCGCTTCCTCCATCAACGGGGTCTCCCAAGGACAGCAGCAGGGGTGGTGGGTGTGTCTGGGCTACAGCTTCACCCTCAGCTGTTCTGTCCAGCCACAGTACCCAGGAGGATCCTTCCAGCTCATGTTCAACAGCTCCACCACAGCACACAACCAGACCCAGACAGCGGTCAATCACTTTGCACACTTCCTGTTTATTATAGCAGAGACTGCCCACCAAGGAGAGTACCGCTGCGTTTATAACCTCCGTGTTTTGTCTCACAACTTTTCCTCTGAGAGCTCACCCCTCCATTTGACTGTCACAGGTAATCTCAATCAATTCACCAACCCGGTACTACTCTCCATGCCACCACACTGCATGGAGGGTAGCATGTATTGACGGGATTCAGATTTTACCTGGTATAAATTGTTTGTGTGAGACAAATGTGTGGTGCAGCTTAGCTACAAATGTCAACAATTGTGCATTCTGTTCTCAGATCAAATTTATTACCAGCTATCAGCTAGACTGCTAGAAGTCTTCACGGGTCCTCCGAGACCAGAAATTCCGAGACCGGACCCGAGAGTGTTTGACTCAGATCTGGGTCGGGTCTGACATATATGATATGATTCTCGGGTAAATGCGATTTACCAACTGGACCCAATAATGAATTAATATGTTTATTATTATATGTTGCTGAATATATAAAAATAAGCAAATACAAAATGTTGAAACCGAAACAAAAACAAAAACAGTATTTGTCGTGTTTTGACGAAAACAGCAGCATGGTGAGCGATAGGCCCTGAACGCCCCTGCATATAACATATATAACATATAGGCAACTTGCTTTTACTTTTACTTGCTTGTGAATTAAACATTGAATGGGTCCAGCCTTGGCTTCCGTTGGTAAATCTAAATTAACTACAATCTGAAAATAAAATAATTATTTTGCTTTGTTTTATCATTTGACGGCAGTGTGAGTGTGGGAACCTGTGTGTTCCTCAGCCAACTTTTCTGTAATATCCCTTGACTATTGATGGTCACATGGCGTCACCTGTTGCGACAGAATTTTAAGGTTCTGTTTATTCTTTCGGTAGCCTACTCATCGGCTCTTTTGGACCTGAACGAGTATGGGTCTGTTTGTGGTCTGGTCCGCTCGGATCTCAATTTATATACGTTTTTAATTTATGCAAATCGGGTCGGGTGAAAGATTTTTTGGTTCATTTAGGATTGGGTCAAATTTTTTTGGACCCGTGAAGACCTCTACTATGGAATATAATAGGATAGTGAGGGCAGAATTTGTAGAATTTATTTAGGAATGTCCAATTGTATGATACAAAAAGGAATTCAAAATGACCACCACTTTTCACGATGGCCGCAATGATGTATGGAAATTGTAATAAAGTTGCATAAAGTAGTCTGAATGTATGATCTTGGTATCGTCACACATTTTGTATTGTGCAGAATTCTAATTGGGGTCCACGTGGTGCGATGCAGAAGTATATAAATGGGCCTTTATCTCGGTACCCGCCTACTTGACGGGCGACCGCTATGTCGCCAGTCATTGCTTAATTCGCCGAATCACATTGACTTTCAATTGTCTATTGTCGCTACGTCACCTCTAATCGCTTGGAGTGTTTCCAGGGCATAGGTCCAGAATGAAGAGTTTGGGTTTTGAATTGAATGTCGTCAGAGGTTCATTTCATTAACATATTTAGGCCTACATGGCATGTGTGTACATAAATGAAAGCGGTGGGATGTACATTTTCTCAACTTCACTTTCATGTTGCAGCCTATCCCATTCTCTTCTTTATCAGACTGTTCTTCCTGACGCTACCTACTATTGCTTCATGTTTCTACTGCAAGGTATTGTACACATCTCTCCTCAATACACCAGCAATCACATAACAATCAGAAAATGTATTTGAACACATAGGAAGATACAGCAATTTATATAATATTTAATGTTTCACAATTTGCACAATCCCTACAGGCAATCAGGAAACAGAAACTCGAGAGGAAAATGATTGTGGTTCCAGGGACTGATTAAAATGTAGGTTTCACTTTATGATTTTATGATTTCACCCACAAAATAAGCATCAAATCATTTGAGAGGACCAGTAGGAGTAGTTTTGGTAGATTAGAGGGAGCCATGTGGCTGTGGGACTGTTTCAACAGTTGTGATGGTGTATATTGTTGAAATTATTTGTTTGGGATTTTTTTTTCATCAGATGGAATTCCTATTTAGATTTATGTAGTTCATTGGAATAATTTAGTGTTGTCCTATTGTGGATGGGGCAATTTATTTTTAATGATATACAATTACCTGTTACCTACAGTATTTGTTTCCAACTAAAGTAAATGTGGCTACTTAGTGCAACCATTTTTGTGTTTTTTGTTGGTGTTGGGTGGATAGGCACAGTGACATTTCTTTAAGTGAATGACAATGAACATTTCTTTAATATAAT
Organism: Speoplatyrhinus poulsoni; assembly: GCA_025447795.1. NCBI lineage: Eukaryota > Metazoa > Chordata > Actinopteri > Percopsiformes > Amblyopsidae > Speoplatyrhinus > Speoplatyrhinus poulsoni. Next base: position 19,968 of record JAOEGT010038808.1, on the reverse strand, counting down.
CATTAATCAGTATCCCCAATTTCCCACCCCAAGACCAGTATTGTAGAGAAAATGGCAGTGTTATGAATGAAAGAAGCAACATTGCAGGCCAAGCATAAAGTGTGCATTATCGTCATCTGATGGCCTTGACCCATCTATTCCAGAATTACCATATGAAATATGAATATAACCTGAAATGTTATACAAATTATTTGTAGTAATTATGTGTGAAGGGAATGTATACTGTTAGTCAACCGTGACAAAAAAGAAAATCGCAATATCTTGATAGGTTGTACAGCAGTTAATACATACTTTTGTGGTGCTTACATTTTCCTCCAGATCCCACTATAAAGAGCATAGCCTCCCGATACATGAATGTCTGGTAATGTCCCTGAGCATACCCATCCCCGAGCATACCCATCCCCATCCCCGAAAGCCATGGCAAAGTTTACACACTGCTTACTCAAGGTTTGATAGAAAATAAAGTAAATGTAATATTAAACATTTTTTTAAGTTTAATATTGAAAGATGAGAGGTGAAAGGTTACACACCTAGATAGGCTAGTGTCCACATGCCATTTGTGTTGGAAACCTTTTTTCCCAATAAAGTGCAGTGTTACTAACTACAAGGGTTATTGACTGATGTAACCATCTGATGATAGAGCAGTTTCTAAATTCACTTCAAAGCTGAGGACAGAATGTACTTCCGTACCAATTGAATTAGCCCACCAACAAAACTGAAATAAAAACAACAAAAGTTAGGTGAGAAATATTTAAATTAATTTAATCAATACTATTTACATAAAAACAGAAACTGATGGACAATGAAATAGATATGATTAAGAAAGACACATCCAAATTATTTTGTTTCACCTCTTGGCCACTTGAATCACACAGAAAATACAATTATTTGAGAGAAAGAATTGTGTATCAAGACAAAGAACAAAATCCCTTCTAAGAAATTCAAAACACAAAAGGAATAGTTCTCAGATGACCAAGAATCATTTCCACAAAGGTAAAGGCAATAGATATTTGAAACGATATGACCAAAGCGACCAAAATGCCCTCTAAAAGAAAACAAAACCACATTTTAACCAAAATAACCTACAAATTACAGCTGTAACAATTAAAAAAAAAATGTTCTCATAACTTTTTTTATTATAAAAGTGTCAAATGTTACACTAAATAAAATTTTACAGTTATACAACTTTAGACAGTAAAATAGGATCTGATTGAGGTAATTCCACCATAATGGTACTTCAAAGTAAAAAATTAACAAAATAGATTCTCATCAGTTATTCCCTAAAAAGCTCCACATAAGAAACTTCATATTTTGTGTTCAGTTCACTTTTTGCTTGTGTACACAATTTCCTCACTAGGCCAAAACTTATTTAAAAAATGATTCTGGGCAAACTCCAAGGAACATGTTTTTCCCAAGACATTGAATAAACTATTATTCAGCACCGTTGAAAACCAAGTTTCCTAGATAGATTAATTGTATGTGTAATTTTATACATATTCCTTGACAAGCCATATACATTCTGAAATGTTAATGTTTAGGACAGGCCTGTCAACAGTCTAAATCTGTAGAATTAAGGATTTAATGACCCAGTTGCTTGGATATGACATAAAAATGTGTAGACAGGGTAATAGAAGACCAGATCAGAAATATTTATTTTGTAAACTTAATTAAGTCAACGCACTTTTTCGCAGGATGGGATTAATCTTTACAGATTTAGTAATATCATTGTTGGTGACGTTGACACAAATATAGATTAATTGCATTTTTGACAGAATTGGCACCACACATTAAAAGGGAAGTTATTTCCTTTGTGTTTTTCCCGGTGGTGCCATCAAAAACAACTCAAAAGGGCTCACAATTAAAATTTTACTGCAATTTAGCCAAGAAAAGTATAATAAAATTAAATAAATGTTATTTGTTAGGTAATTACTTAATAAGTCACCCAGGTGTTAGAATTAATGTCGATGTCATCCTTAATCCAATTAATCAAAACATTTTCATTTAAATCAGTCTAGACTAGACTGGGACTCCAATCATTTGACACACCACAGAAAAACCTATTAAAATCTAAAATTACCATTATTGTTATGCAGGACTATCGTTAGGCCTGTGTTGAATGCATTTCAACACAATACATTTAAACATGTTGTAGTCTAAATGTACAAACAGTATTTAAATGTATTCATTTATTGTCTAGAACCAATCTATTCTAGGTCTGGCATCAATAGGCTATGTCAGAATAATACAATTTAAACTTTAAGCACCATTGCCAATGTATTACGCATTTGAAATTTAAAGGCTGAGGGCATTATGCTAGCAAGCAAACCAACCAACATGCGCATAAAGAGGTGTAAGCTAATCGAGTTAATTTACATTTCCAGCAAATTTTTACGTGCGCTATTAGATTAATATACGATTTTAGCATTTCTGTGAGAGTGGCAAAATACAAAGGTTGGACAACATGCAGATAAAGTTTTTCACATGTGCTTGATTAGACATTAGTGCACTAAATGGCAGTGCTATTTAGCACATTCAGAGAAGGTGCAGATACACATGCAGGATTGGTTGGCTGCTGTTATTTTAGCCAGAAAACAACATTAGCTATAATGCCTAAAGCTCGCCTTTTACACAGCATTGAAACTGCTGAGCGTGCAGTGTGAGTTGCATGTTAATGTTCTGCTCAGATTTTATTCATCGACATTTAGGGTGCTTTCACATCGATTCTGTTTGGTGTGCATTGATATGAATAAAAAAAAAAAAAAAAATGCTTCATAGTTAACCGTACGATTTGACGCAATTACAGTAAATATTCTGTAAAATATATCGGTAGTTGAAAAGTATAAACAGGAGAAATATATATAAAGCATCATTATATCCATGGGAAGAACAATGAGCAGTGGAATACTACAGCTGCTGTTGTAACATATTGTTCCACACCTCAACACTACTTTTCTTATTTTATTTATATCTGGTTTTTTAAATTCTAACACCTATGCACAAATGCTCAAGTCGTAACAATATTATTTTTGGGCATACTGAATTACTGCAATGTGACTATAAACAATGTTAACAAAATACCCAAACTCTGATAGATGACTAAAGTTGTGAAAGCACCCTTAGAAATCCTTACTGCATTTACATCTGCATTTTTGTGCAATCCTACCACAATACCATGTGTAAAGGGGTCAGAGGTCATTCCACATTCACGTGACAACTATTTATTTACTAACCTGTAGTAAAATCATCCACTTTGAGGAAATTGTATTGAATGCAAAATAGTGAATGTTACTTGTTAGTAAAACAGGGCCTGTATTCACAAAGCATCTTAAGGCTAAAAGTACTGTAGCTCCTAACTTGCTAATTTAGGACAAACTCCAAAAAAAATAATGGGTGTCTCAGTCCTAATTTCAGGCCTCTTACATTTTTTTGTCTCATGAGTATTTAACAGTGTCCTAGTGCTAAATCTATCTTCTAAATCTGTAAAGTAAGTCCTCTCGACTACCCTTTGTCACCAATACCAAATTGTAAATGGTGTCTGCAGTCAGTGCTCCCCTCCAGCCCCATTGTGCTGGTGTTTTGAGTGCCCAAAGACACTGGACACCACTCAGTACACAATAAAAGTAGTAAATATATTGATTTATAGATTACATTCTAATCACATGTATATCAAGGTCATTTATGTATTAATACATTTTATTTTCTTCAACCTTCTGGCTACTGAAAGCCCTTTACAGTATATAGCCTCGAGTACAGCACATCGGTTTTATTCTGTCCTTAGCTCTCACTTGTTCTTGCTACACGTTGCTTGCCACGTTATGATGGAAACACATTATTGCTATGTAGTTCAGGCTCAAGTAATGTAAATGTAGATTATTGTTGAAATAGTTTTCTAGCTGGAAATTAAGCCTACTTGGTTATCATTTTTGAAAGGGTGGGCAAAGTCTAATCTAGGGTTGGCAAAGCCCATGAGTTCACTGACAGACCCTTACCCTATCAGCCAATCATTGTTCATGAAACACGGCATCATCATAGGCAACGGGGTCAGCCCCACCCTCTCTCTTAGCTTAAGATTTCTCATGATTCCTTACTAATTCCTTAGTATTCGCTTTGCGAATAGAGTTGAGGAGGGAACTTTTAGTTAGGACCTTTTTGTGTGATATAGGAGTGCTTTTAGCAGTAAGATAAAATGCTTTGTGAGTACAGGCCCTGGTCTTTAGACTGTTCTGAAATAGTTTTCGTTGGTTGGTTTGTGTGTATTTGACTAACTTGTTGCACAAAATACAACATAACACTGGGTCTCATTATTGTGTACCATCATCAACTGAACCTGACAGACACCTACCTAGTGTAATGTTCGTATCATTAAGGCTTGTATAAAGATAACACTTTATTGATCCCTGCAGGGAAATTCAGGAAAGTCTAACTAGTATAAAAAACGTCATGTTGACAAGGCTATACTGTGAGATATTGCATAGTATTTATCATCTTTGTCATCTTAATTGTTACAAGCTAACTTAAAAAATATTATTTCCTCATTATGCACAATTCCGACTATATACAAAAAAAACGACTTTTTGTGAGCGAGGGCTTGTGTGTGTGACGATAGTAAAGCAGGACATGTGCAAGTATACAGGTGTGTGTGTGTGTGAACGGGGCTCGGAGCGCTCAAAACGGGGTGTGGAAGTGCGTGTACTGCTGTGAAGGTGTGGAGGGCGACGGGGCGCTGGGGGGAGAGCTGTTAGACATGTGCGAGGACGGGGAAGAGTCAGACAGCTGCAGCTCTTCAAGCTTCCTCAGGTACTCGTCTCTCAGGGCCAGCAGCTCCTTGTAGCGCTGCTCCACCGGACTTTGCTGCTGTAGCGAGACACACAGGGACTCAGGGCCATTCACGTCACACAGAGCCTTTGGGTTGCTTTTGTCTTGGCAGTGCAACGTGAATAATCTCGCCTTAACTCGAGTTTCTTCATGATCTTATCCATGTAAAGGTTAAATATAGGGGTGATACAACTACATCCTACTCATCTATGGTCTACATTTACATCCAGGGTGTTTACAGCAGCCTTTAAACTCCTTTTTAACAAAATTGTTTTACCTGTTGTCGCATGCGTGGGTTCCAGCGGATGTAATACGCCACCCAGAGCTCCAGGTGGCGCATGCTAGCGACAGGGTAGAGGACGCGCCCAGACTCTGGTGTGTAGAAGGGATTAAGGTAGTCGACAATACTACTGTTCACCAAAGACCAGAGGGACACAGTCTTCGTCCGCAGATCCTATACAGGGGGGAGATACAGCAGTAGCATCAACATTAGGATTATAGATGATGCTAAAACATTAGAGTTGGTTTGCTGTAACTTCTGCTTCAATTAACATCACACACACACACACACAAACGTCTACTAACCAACAAAACACATATGAAATTGAATACATGTCATCCATGTTTGTTTTAAAGGTGTGTATAGGATTGCTATTATACAAATGTTAGAGTGGTGGCTTCACATTAAAGCTGCAATCAGTCTATCTGTTAAAAATTGTATTTTGTGTTGTGAGATAAAACACTTTTACCGTGTTGGGAAATATACTAAAGTGAGCTAATTATTCCATGAGACACTTTTTGTGTCTCATGGAATAGAGTAGACTTTTTGTTTTTCTTACGTACTGCTTGCAGTCTCAGTGTGACAAATGGAGACACAATGGGTGCAAATTGCTAGCAGCAGTCTCAAATAGACATTCTGCAGATGAAGTATAGTCATTTACTTTTTATTAAATGTTTTAAGAAAATAGACAATTAGGCTAAACGGTTTAGGGTAGCAGCTTTACTGATGGGTTGCCTTGCCCTGTCTTGCATGCATGAGTCCATAATATTTGGAGAAAACAAGCTGCATTGAGTCTTACGTTCTGGTCTCGTACACTCTCACAGTTGTAGAGAAAGGTTCCGAATCGGCAGCTATAGAGGTGTTCCAGGATGGTCACCAGAAGGCGCTCATTGAACTCAAATGCTGTTGGGAACTGGAAGCACAAAAGAAATATTGGAGCTGAACATGTGAGAGAGATGTTTGGTTACTGCCAGGTAGTACTGGCATACAAAGTACTTTACCTGCTTGGTCATCTGCCATACACAGTCAATGAACTGAACAAAAATGGGTGAGCGGTCCTGATCTGCGTGGTTCTTGTCTCCATGACCAATCCTCTACAGGAACACATGGGAGCAACGTTCATGAACATACGCACACATTGTCTGTGACAAATATGTATCTAATGATATTAAAACTTCACGGAACGATTACCCTGGCCAAAATAATTGAGACTGATTCCGATAACTTTCTTACATTTTGTTAAGAAAATGCATAGTATCATTTGTGTATTATTGTTTGTTTGTTTTGTTCATTAGTTTTTAAATCAGTATGGGATACAATGGGCAAGCTGAGCCGTCAGCCGATTGACTGACGGGAATTGACGGATTAGTAAATCAATACAACTTTTTTTCAAGTCACTCGTGAAGATAGTCACGCTTGAGGATAGTCATGATTATCCCAATAATGGAAATTCACCACAATACAATTATCTTGAGTATTTTTATCTTGATGAACAATACAATCATATTGTGCCATCCCTAGTAAATACTAAAAGGGAACTCTTTAATATAGCTTCACAATATCAGATTACAGGAAAATTTAAAGTAAAACAGATGCAATGTTTCCAATCCATGGCTATTATTATGGAATATCCTTACTGAGGCAAACTTGTGGCCAAAGCTGATCCACTCCTTCTCAATCAACACCTAAATTCACATACAGAAAAAAAAAAAAGGATTAAAACATATTGTGGATGTTTTCAAATTGTGTACACACTTCTGACCTTAGATATATTATGTACACATACTAAGCTACATATTATAGCTACATAAATAAACAGCAGCAAGTCTGCCCTACATGAACACTGAGGGGGGCGATTCCAACCAGGTTTCGTTTAAGATGCAGTTTGTTGTTCTGTAGGTTGTACTCCCTGCGTTTACCCAAGCGTGCACACACCTGAAATCCTTGCAGGGTGCGATAGTGGCTGTCCAACATTAACATGGCCAAGGAGGTGAGCTGAGCAGTGCGGTCCCAGCCATCACTACAGTGGACGACCACAGAGTTCCCACCAGAAACCTTGTCTGCGACCTGAATGGCTCCTGACAACACGAGCTAAACAAAAGGAAACACACAGACTGTTGATGTAGCAAATGGGCCTTAGTCGTAGCGCTATTGATTATGCTGCTAATTGAAAGATTGTATACAGGATCAATGTTAATGTAATATTAATGTTGAAGGCTATTTTTGGCTTTCTTCCTTCTTATCTCTTCATATTTGTCCTAGAATATAAACAATAAAGTATTGCTTCAGTTGAAGGTTCAAACAATTAATGAAAAGGGTATTCAATGTACCTTCTACAATGAACTTCTTAAACAACAACTTTAAGCTAGTCTCTGAATGCATTTCACTTGGTAAAAACACGAAGTGTCATTTTGAAGATAGCTTTTTGTTCTTCTAGCAATGTTGTAGATAGAGAGGGCAAATTTATACATACCAGTATCAAATATGCCTGCCAGAATAGTGAAAAGCCTATATGAGAAAATAGTTGCCCATATGTCTGGCCAGAACCACCACCAATTCTATGTCCCTGGTATGCCCCCTAGTGGAAAGCATTTCAACTTCCAGCAAAGTAAAATATATTTTCCACATAAGACATCACCATTGATATCTGACATAATTTACCAGTAGAGGGAGCCATTGCTCAGAGTTCACAGTAGAAATTATTACAACTCTCCAGCAACACAACACAGAAGAAAGGGTGAGCACTGCAGGGTTGATGTTTGTACTGTGTGTACCAAACTTGAAGCTAGATGACTGCATTACCATTATACCACCCCCAAAACAAGTCACCCTTACCTTAATGTGTTCTAGCCAGTGGGTAGACTCAAGACTGGACAGCCAATGAGACTCTTCCACGTTGGGATAGACAATGTCTTTGAGCTTCTTCAGGGACTCCCTCATGACATGGATGTTGTGGATGTCAAGAAAGACCAGCTCGGCATTCTGGTACTCATCGCCCTCATAGCCACCTCCTGTGGCCTGGGAACAAGCAGGGATTAGGGCCCACTAATGCTGTAATCACTGTCATATGTTCAATAGATTCTAGTAGTCAATCTAAAGTATGTGCCATTTTACAGTGTTAATTATAGACAGGATCACACTTGGGTAATTTAGAGGGCGGTTTTTGATACATTTTGTTTCTATTACTGTAGAGAACAAACTCTAAACTCGGTTATTTGATTAGATTTTGTTCACTCATATAGTTGGGATAGGAAAATTAGGTTGAGGTCAACATTGTATGGAATTTCACTTTAGCCCAGTGAGATCAGATTCAACATTTGCGTACTTCTTCCTTCAAGACCTGATGAGACAAGGGTGCATTTTAGTCATTCATCATTAGTGTCATTGTTCTGAAGACACACGGTGAATGACAGGCATTTTGATTGGCTGAAATATATGCTTGGAAGCTACATGCACTGTTAGCACCTGTGTGAACCGCAAAAACATTTCCGAAGCTAATGCTAACAACTGGAGATCTGCGTGATCTGCGTGAGGGAAGTGACAATGACGCAGAGTACAGCCGTTTCTTTGAGGGTGAAAACAACATTGAAGATTCTGACCCTGATTATGATGTGACTGCTGACATTAACCAAAGCTCAGTGGGTGAGAGACATGTTTGAGGAGGAGGATTAGAGCCAGTTTGCCCAATTTCACCATGACTGGAAAATGGGGAAATAACCATATTTACCAATGCTAGAGCTCTGTCCATGATAATAATAATCATGGTAATAAATTATGACGATTTGAGTAATAATGATGATGCAGTGATAAAAAAATTAATAATAATACTGTAATGTGTGTAGAAATCTTTCCATTTATAGATTTGATTTGATGTTAAAGATTATAGCAAAGACAATAATTTACATTGAAGCCAAATGTATAAACTCTCAAGTGCTTTTTATTTCACGCTTCTATCTGGTAGAGGCAGAGAAATAAAGGTTTTAGTGAACACAATTCTGTTAAGTTTGTAAGAACATATTAGGGAGATCATTTCAAGCAATAAGTGTTGAATGCATTTTTAAGAGGGCCCCTAAAGTCTTAAATTAAAGGTAATTGGAAACAATGATAGGATCAGTCACAAACTATGGGGTTATAGGGGGGTTAATCTCACCTGTCAGAACCTAGAAACCAGAATGTGCATTATGAGGATGATGTTTGCCCAGTAATAGACTGTCCCATCAAACTTGTGTAGGGCTGGGCGGTATACAGTTTAATCCGGTATACTAGTTTTAATTTCCCGTACCATGTGAATTTTCCCCACATACCGCCATACCGTAGCACAGCTGAAACAAAGGCTTTAACGCTTGTTGTTCGATGCTAGAAATGCTACGGAGCGCTGTTCAGTGTATTGAGTGGGGACCCATTAACTGAGCGCACCAGGTGTGCTTGTTTTCACAGCGGGGCATGCCAATCAAATCCTATATTGAGAACTCAATATAAGGCGCAGACACCACCCCTTGTTGCGGAACGGTGATGGGAGTCAAACGGCCGGCAGCTCTGAAGCCGCTTGTTAACGAAGCCTTCATGTGAACGTTTTCTCTGCTTATGGGTGAATCTGTGACTTGACAGCTGAAAGCTTTCATTTGAAGCCTACTACGGCTTGATTTCACACGCAAGGGCGCACGTACGTGCACAGATCAGTGTACATTTTTGTCGATACAGGCACTGCGCTTTGCCTGTGAGGTATCGTGCAACAGCTGAAAGTTTGTTTCGAGAACTTTCCATACACTGACACTGACTAATTGAATCTAACATAATGTTTGTGGAATAATAAGATCGAGGCTCTGGTTCTCCCTAAAATGTTCAATCTCCATGCGTTTTGTTAGCTTTCGTGTTTGGTGCTGCAACGTGCCTACAGATACTTGTATTTGGTTAGTCATCAGACTGTGCATCTGCCCCACTTCTGATCGCGAGGCACACGCTATACAGTCTGTGCATGCGCCACATAATGAAAGTTAGCGCAGTGTGATTACACAGCCAATATTTTGACATTCCAACATTTGAGTCTCATGTTTTCCTGTTTTAAACCAAAAGCAAATGTAGTTGTATAATACTGTTAATCTCACTGAAAAGAGTAAACTACATATGATGAGTTTACATAAATCAGATTATGTCCTGCTTAACGGATGCTGCTTTGTTAGTGTAAAATGGAAACTAATTCAACATAGACCTACATGCTGGAATTAAAATGTTTTGATATTCTATCCTGAAATTAGAATAGGCCTAAACCACAAAGCTAGAAAGGCCCAGACATGAGGGGGGGAAAACATGTATACTGTAACATACCATGAAACCGGTACGTCTTTCACTGAAACTGATATTTATTTTTGCTCATACCGCCCAGCCCTAAACTTGTGACAACCAATTATGATTAGATTCTTGCCAGGTTTAACCAATCAATGCAAACAACAAATGACTAACAATGTCCAGGTAGCTGAGAGGAGACCATCTCTATTCATCTTGTTCCACTGTAGGCATAATACATTGTGCACCATGCTAAGAAAGTACCGGCTTCCATAGCAACCAAAAAACTTCCGTCAAGCAATTTAATATATAAATGTAGAAGCAAAATAAAATAACACAATACAACATTACTCAGAAAATAAAGTATTATTGTAATACACCTTTTAATAATAAAAGGTGTATTACAATAATAAGATGGTGGTAGATGTGGTAGAACTGGCTACATTTGGTAGTGGTAATAATGACCAGCTGGGCGCTACAAGTCAGCTGAAGGTTCAACGTGAGCTTTGACAGAAACATTGAGTTGTTTGTGGACAAGCATGATGCATGTACTCTGTGTAGGCGGGGTGCAAAATAAAGGATATGAGAGTGCAGATCTTATTTGTGAAAGTCATGAAACATGTTTCATCTGCTGGTCAGACGGTACATAATTTGATTCCATGTGGATATGCAAACACATCGGTTCTGGGATGCCTTTGAGCGCACACATGCGACTCGAGTGTGTGGTCTTCCCCTGACCTTGTTTGCCACGGCGTTGACGCTGGGTCGTGCATCATATATGGTGAGTTTGGTGGTGCCATTGGCTTCACGGACGTGCTCCAGGTAGCGCTCGTCATCCCTGTTCCTTTTACCAGACATGCCGACAAGCGGCTGGCTACATCGGGCAATTACTGCATTGTTTTCCCTGTGGATCCACGATAGCACCTGAAACACACACACGCCAGTGTTCTTAAAGAAACAATTTACATCATTGAATTGCTTACCCCGGCCTGACGTACTGAAAGACAAATGACTACTCTCATCTGTTCAAAGAAATGACCTACAATATTATTCAGACACAATGGAATGCATAGGAGATCAAGGTGCACTTGGTGGATTGTTATTATATTGACACATTTGCCAAGTAGTAAGACAAGATTATCTGTAGAAGAAGCGGAGGGGCATCGCCGGGATTCCAGGAGGATAACAGATTTTATATTTATGTTTTCCATGTGTATCTTGCGCACTGCTCCCTGTGTGCATAACAAGCTGCGTATGCGCGTTATGAAACACCTGCCTACTTTGACACACATTACTATCTCGATAATGTGCCCATAAAATAACAGTGAGATCCTCCACTGCTTCGCAACAGAAAGGAAAAACAAAACCATCAACACATGTACAAATCCAACGTGGCATCGTTAGTGTTTTACTGCCGGCATCTAAGACCTTGAGATTTGATAATTATTGGCAAAGGCTAGCTTTAAGTAGACGTCCTACATATATATTGTCAACTCACTGGTATGCGGCTTCTTGACCTGAAAGTGGCAACTTTCCTGAGATCCTCATCTGTAGTGGAATAGGGCACTGCCAGGAGCGTGGGATAGGTGTCGCACAGCTCATAGCTCTGGTTGGCGAATGTGATTCGCCACTTGTTATTTGGTAAACCCTGGGAGGACAGAAAAGCCAACAGCTAGTAAACATCATTGAGTGACCTTGTTCCTAACAGCGTACGTTCACATATATCCTAGATTTCACGGTTTACAATGAAATATCGGGCCTTATCCTTTAGTAGATCTCAATCGTTTGTCCCAAGAAACTATCCTACTGTGTGTATGGATCTGAATTGTATTAACTGACACTTAAAAGTTCATTGCTGTCTGTTTGCCTGTGCATACATTAATTTCTTCCAATAGGGAACCACCGACAATAATAATAATAATAATAATAATAATAATAATAATGGATGGTGAAGAAATTATAAATAGAACAGTTTGTTGATATACAAACTGTATATAGTGATGTTAAATATTATTATATATAACAATATATCTGTATGAGTTATAACAGTCTACATTTCAATCGTGTGTGTGTGGTGAAAAGCTCAAATGATGTGACTGTCGACCGTCTATTAGCATCACTGAGCAAGATGTCCAACTGCATTCACTGTAAATTGCTTCAGACACAAGGGTCTAAATGACCCGATTGTGTTAGAGAGCTAAATGGCTCTTCAGCTGTCCAATCAGCAAGGCTGCAGGAAGCCTATTGATCTGTTTATCATTATTATTCTGTTATGGGAGTCTGTGGCAGCAGGACATACGCACAGAAGACAGTTCACATGCTTCAAATCAAGTCCTTATTGAATTACAATCTGAAGCAGGACAACTTCAACACCAGAAGGATACAGTACATCTGAAACAAAACTGCCCTTCATACCTGTCTTCTGTACTCCTCCATTGGTCTGTAAACACTCCAGCCATTCTCTTCATATTTCTCTTGACTCAGATAGGCAAACGCGGGCTGAGAGGGCAATGGTGCATCACAATTAGTCAGCTTAGAGACAGCCATAACAGTCAATATACAAGACATTGGCTAAGTAATGAGCTCAGTGTGTCTCAAGCAAGGGTCTCTAACCAACATCCCACGCAGATCTGTTGCTGCCATTCATTAAATGCGTAACACAATTCAAAATAGTTGATCAGATCCTACCATCGTCTATGTATTTGGAATAAGTGAATGCTAGAAATGTTCTGTTGCTTAAATCTTAACATATTCCTAGTGCCATTTATCACAGGCAGTAAAAATTTCGTATGATGTCAATGCATGCTTCATGAATGCCATGAGATCTCTGAAAACAAAAAAAAACACAAATGATGTCGGGCACTTTTCTGCTTGAGTTTATTTTTAAACTCAAGGTGCTCAGAGCACTCCTGCAAAAATACTAGGTGCAGCCGGCGCCTAAACGCAAGACGTAAAGGTGCCTTTAAGCAGCTCTTTAAATGCTAACTTATATGAAAGAAGAAGCTTCTCACTGCCTCCTGTGCCATCGGCCGCTACACCTTCTCCAACATGTTGCAGCAGCATACGCTTGAAAAATCACTGATCTCACAAGACGAGAGATTTGTTCTTTTCTTGTTCAGTTGACACTAGAAACCCATGTGATACAATTACACCTTGATCTTTCTCTGTTGCAGGAAAACCGATGTGTTTTACACAATGAAGACAATTTATTTAACTGGCCATCTTGTTACTAGCTGAACAGATATAGATTTTGGACTGTACAGATATACTCACCAGTCCATGTGAAAGGGGGAAGGCATATTTAAAGATGATTTCAAAGATGTCTCGCCTACTGTGACCTTCCTGTTTCAAAGCAAACCTCAAGTTCCTAATGTCCTGATAAATAGAGTAGAGATGAAAGAAGCGTCAGATTGTGTGTGTGCGTTTTGATCATTAGGCTAACACCCTCATCTGGAAACATGCAAGTGCCTGAGCACTTTATGGTCCTGTGATTGAATTGGCCTTGTTACAACTGTTGACTTCAACGTCATCTCACTAACCCACCCCGATTGGTCCACCAGCAGGGTGGCTGTACGAACACTAGTGCAAACAGTGTTTCCAGACTATAATCTCAGCGAAAAGAAATTGAGCTGAGGGCAATAGTCGGGCGGAGCCTGGCTAGCACAAACCCAAAGATAAAACAATACACTGTTAATATGATTTTACATGGGTGAACTCCCAAATCCAAAAGCATACAGACCTTGCAGGTGATATCTAGCCCATAGGAGTTTTCGCCTCTACTCGTGGCACCACCCATCTTCTCCACACGACTGATTGCTCCCAGTGGAACATTCAGTGTCACAGCAGAGTCCTAGAAATGCACATATACACAAACATCAAAACACCAAGTCTGCATCATTGGTTTTTGACCACTAGCAGAAGACATTTCTAGTGGCTTTTTGAGTATATTTTAGGACACTCTCAGACCTGAGCTTCAGTTCTCAGACATCAGACAACACAACATCATTCCTCAAACTAAACACAGTTAAGTCTAAGGGCGCATTCACACCTTACTCGTTTGGAGCAGTTGAATTGGAACGTGGAGCACCCCCCCCGATCGGTTAATTTGGGCATATGTGAACACAGCAATCACACTCTTTTTGGAACAAATCAAGCGGGCCGAGACCACTTAGAGGGGGTGGTCTCGGCGCGTAAGCAATCGAAATCTAGAGCGGTTCATTTGCAACATTTCGTTGGTAGCCAGGCTAGCACAAGTTCACGGGTACAAGCGGCCAAAATGGGTTTTCTCAGGAGGGTGGCTGGCTTCTCCCTTAGAGATAGGGTGAAAAGCTCAGCTATCCATGAGGAACTCTGAGTAGAGCCGCTACTCCTTTGCGTCGAAAGGAGCCAGTTGAGGTGGTACGGGCATCTGGTAAGGATGCCCCCTGGGCACCTCCCTGGGTGTTTCAGGTACGTCCAGCTGGGAGGAGGCCTCGGGGAAGACCCAGGACTAGGTGGAGAGATTATATCTGCACATTGGCCTGGGAACGCCTCGGGATCCCCAGTGAGAGCTTGCTAATGTGGCTCGAGAAAGGGAAGTTTGGGGTCCCCTGCTGAAGCTGCTGCCCCCGCGACCCGACTCTGGATAAGCGGATGAAGATGGATGGATGGATTTCGTTGGGAAAGAAAAGTGGCTTTCAGAACATTCTTGTGTGAAATCTGTTCGAAACACAGTGTTACTATGGTATTAGGTCCCTTTCTACAAGTTCCGTCCCGCTTTAAATGTTGCTGTGTGAACACGAAACGAATCCAGGGACGTGTGCAAATTTAGTATTGATTCAGACCCTGATCCAAACACAAACAAAGATGTTAAAGCACCCTGTTCTGAGCCTGAATTATGTCTGAGGCCGTTTGTTGTGAGGCAATTTGGTCTGATGTCTTTTGCATTATGCCCACACTTGCCCAGACTGAAAATGTTTTTCACGAGACCTGATGCTGTTTAGTCCAAGGAACAATTCTGTGTTGTCCACTGTCTGAGAACTGAAGCTGAGGTCTGAGGATGTCCTAAAATATACACCTTAGTAGATACTACTAAGTCTTTTTCATAATTATAAATGAGCACAATTAGAATTAAAAAGAAAACATTTTAGATACAGTACATTTCAATTGTAGATAATTAATTAAATGGGTTATTCTGCTGAAATTGAAGTTGTGAAGTTAAGTTGTACTGTAGGTGAGCAGCTAATGTCTGTTTTAACGTAACATGAATGAACAAATATATTTTACAAGTGTCAACTAAAGGCAGTTTTCAGGCAGGACGCGACAGCATTCATTCCTATGGCTTGCGCCGCACCACGGCGGTTTTGCGCTGCACGCCGCTGAGGGGAGCTTTCTGCGCGCTGTGACGAATACCCCGCGGCCAATAAAAACGAGGCAGCCAGCCAGGCACGGAAGTGAAAATGTAGGAAAAGTTGATATTGTACGCGTAGAATATCAACGTTTTCTCATTTCTCACTAATTTTCAAACATGTATTTTTCATCGGATCTCTTAGTTACACCAATTTTATGTTCATTAAACGTTTGTTACATTCAAAATCGGGATATAATATCCCGAACTCTGGATATTAATATCCCAAATTATTAACAAGCTGTTTACAAACAAACATAATATTGGTTTAACTAAAGGATCTGCTGAAAAGGTTTGTTTTTTGTATGCTTTAAACGCTAGAAAAATATATATTCATTATTTAGCAGAGCATTTAGCTAGCGAGAGTCTGTTCTTCAAACTCGGATAGTGTAGCCTCTTCGTTGCCTAGAGACACGGTGAGCGCAGCTGTGTCGTGTCTACAGGGCCTGGAGAAACCTGCGCTCAACACGGCAGCGAGCGCAGCACGTCGCGTCCTGTCTGAAAGGTCCTTATTTAACTATATTTGACAAATGTCTGTTAACACATTTAATAGCCTATATTAAGCCTAATGTAACTTTGTTGTCATTACATACAGTTAAATACGATCCCTGTTTCCTGTATGATTTCTCTTTAAAGGGAAAAGTATAATCAGCAAACTAATTTATTGGAATCAAAAGTTGTGAGCTATATGTACCTCTGATATTGTTACTTACTGCTTCTGTGCTCTTGAAGTACAGTCTGTAGTTTGTGATGAACACTTTGCCCTTCAAAGCCCCGTTAAATGGACAGATGTAGATAATGTCCTTGTCTGGAAAGGAAATATTCATAAAAATTACAATGGCCATTATTTATCAAACCTGCATACAATGACATAGTATCACTTCACTTGGTCTATAATTAGCTATATCTTCTTTGTCCTAGGCTCAACTCCCTTCTGGTCGAAGAGTGTAGACCAGGGGTCGGCAAATAGCAGCCCATCAAATCTGGCCCACCATATTATTTTGATAATCAGATTTTTAGTTCGACATACTTCAAGCCTATAAAATCCACACCAAGACTGGAGACTCCTGGTGGACGCCAAGGTAATTATTAATAATAATACATTTTATTTGTAACGCACTTTACATTAGAAGAAATCCCAAAGTGCTACATAAGCAATTTACATATACCTTATATTTACATATACCATATACCTTATATTTACATATACACATAATTCCATATAATCTTCAGTAATATGTCACACAAAAAGCTTGACTGAGATTTCCTGCCGGGACAGGTCAGTCTTAATTTCTAAATTATTTCACAAGGCACGTCGGGATCTAACCAGGTTCTGGATGTATTTACTTATTAGCAGCAGAGTGTTTAGTAGCTACGTGTATTTATTTGTTCCAAGCCGTTTCATAAATAAATAACGTTGAAAAAGTTAGAATGAAGTATCCTACAACAATAAAATATTTAGGCTAGACTTGTTTAATGACAGCTGCATCTCTGTAGCCTCGAGCTTCAGTTTAATTTCGCCGTGAGAATCAGTCTGAAAAGCATTAGAATCATTTTTAATGTGTCTGAATATCAACTGAACTTTCCAATCTGCGTTGTGTTTCTAACTATATGGGCGTGGTTTTGTGCTGACAGCGAAATTGACCAGATGGTGCATCCAATCAATTGTCAAGTATTTCTTTGAAAGTAACTGCAATTCACAAACAGTCTCAATGTACGGCTCCCCAGACAGAGTTGTGACAACAATTCCTCTGGCATGTCAGGTTAGCATCTCTGTGCTTTGCTTAGCGTTTCTATGACAACTATAGCGTGTTCGTCCCTTTGCTCCTAGCTTAACATTGAAGCAAAATTTTTTTTTCTTTTAATCACTATCAAGCAAGCTGTTCAATATAGGCATACCATTTTTTATCAATGAAGTTGAGCACTAAATGAGTCAGCATCATGTAGAGCTGAGATATCTGCCCTATCTGTGAGTGATGGTGATGATGCACATCATGGGCCCGGGAAAGATGTTATTATGTCTGGTTGTACCATAATGAGGTTCAAGCTTGTGTGGTTTCGGGTCGGGCTTGGTCAGATACATTTGTTATGCCTAATTAAAGCTCTAGACGTGAAAAACTACCTGAAATAAATGCATTTATTTATTTAAAATCACATCACAAGAAAGAAAAGGTGGAAATAAAAGAACATTTGGTAAAACTACAGGCCACATTCTAGTTTTGTTTTATCTAATCTGCCCTTTTTAAAATAGCCTTTGATTATGTTCTGGCCTGCCACCAATAGTTTAAAAATATTGGCCTGAGGCCAAACGTAATTGTTGACCCCTGGTGTAGACAGTAGACATATGAAAACAACTTCATAAAAATCAATGCATTACTTTGAGGAGTACTCTTGCTTATGTTAAGACTCCGATTACGGTAAATTATTCTATCACTATTAAAATAGAGTTGGCCAAAGAATCTAGATCTTGCCACTCTTGTCTACATTGTAATCCACTAAATTTGAATAAGACTACTTTTGCAGGTTTGGCCTCAATCACTTGCTGCTCTAACTACAGCCTGAACAGAATACAAAGGAAACGAAACAACTGATAGATCTCTGTTTATTTACGTACGATGCACACCTTCTAAAAATAATTATTTTTTTGATACTTGTACTGTGATTATTCATGCTTCCATGCTTGCTGCTCATAACACATAACACAAAGCAAGAATATTTTTCAAGCTTTTTTCCTGCAGCAAGGTAGATTGTAAAAGTGTACATTATTATTAAAGCATAAGATGCATTTAATTCAAGTAAGTAGTTAATGCTGCACACTTAAACCTATACTTTCTATATTTAAAAAAAGACCACAACAATTATTTTCCAGTTAAACAAGAAAACTGCTGATCATATTAATGTATGCACAAACTGAATCAAACTGATTTTGACATAATTTTATATATAAAAAGACATAATAGCAGTTCTCCGGGTTGCTCTAATTCAGGATAATCTCCATCACTATATCAAATATAGTGGCCATTTGAGTCAGGGTAGGTATGTAGTTCCTATTTTTGTAACTGTTCATGATGAATGATCCTGCAGATTCTCAAGCCAAGCCTACCGTGAATCTACTACTGTAGGTAAAGATGTCAATACAATGGATGTGTAAGAGATAAAATAACACAAAAAAAATGTATGCAATTTAATCAAATGTTGATTTTCCTATTATAATGAATTGCATATTACCTTATTATAAATTTTTACCTTCATAAAAAATACTATACAATATGACTTGCATGTTAATAACCAGATTCTGGTTTGGTCCACCTAACATACTTGAGCCAAACTGCTTAAAAGTGAGATCTAATGCATGAAGAGCTACAGAATATACGCAGATTACTTTGATTAAAGAGAAATTAGAATTGTACTTAATTTAAAATAAATATATTCACTCATTATATTGATTATGAAGTTAGCTGTGTTTTCACATTCAGTGTCAGTATACTGTCTTACTATGTCTTAAACAGAATTATGGTGCATTTTGAACTGCACCTCACTGACCATTGAGAAAACAACCAAGACACCAGTCACACAAATAATGGGGTCCTTTTATATTCAGGAATAACATTATTCCAGGACATGAGTGTGTTTTCTCATTTTAATGAGCATAGAAGGTAAATAAAAGGGAAAATGATGTCCAAAAGTAAACTGTCTGGAATTGGCCTATAGTCATTTACCTATCTATGTTTACAGACCACCTCATTATTAAGCATACAGAGCTCTACAATTTAAACACACACACACACACACACAACACATGTATTGTGCCTGTTAGTGACAGGAGACCAGGCAAATTTGGTCGTGACAACAGAGTTACCCAACTAGAATATGAATAATACCTGGGACGGTGGCTGCAAGAAACCTGAGCTCTTTACAATAGACGGCATCCCCATCAATCAACACAGATGAGCAACAGCTGCGCCACTAAGCACCATCTTTTGTTGTCCCATTCCCATCTCTTCTTAAACAGGGCTCTACGCTAACCTTTTTGCCAAGGAGTACATGAACACAAAAATAAATTTAGGAGCACAATGAAAATTAACAGTTTATTAACAAATACGTACATACACACAGTACATACGTGCGTTTGTGCGTGTGCACTAAGGGACATATAGCTGTGCAATAGCACATACCACCAAAATCACAAACTGGCCTACTAGGC